>RXPK01003229.1:0-136382 GCA_004143645.1 Protaetia brevitarsis
AATAGTGCATTGCGGATAATGTATCTTATACGTATTAGAGAAATTGATCGCAAAGAATATCATCACATCAGCTTTTGTCTTCTTCTTAAGAAAGTCAATTGCTAATGTTGAACTAAACAAAATATGAAAATTTACAATAAATTGATGTAAAGTTTATTTTTTTTTAAGATAGATTATCTACAATGCTCTGGCAAATTAGGAAACCCCGTATTCATAAAAAAGCGTACAACTACTACAGATTGAGGAAGTCAATCCGGGCGTTTCTTAGTAGCTTGTACCGTAAGAAGTTTGCCATGGAGTGGAAAATGTCTGTCGTGGTTTATTACATTCTTTTGATAATATAATTCTTATGAATTTGGAAGGTTAAGTGCCACAATGATATTAATTTCTTTACATTATTCCTCCCTCAAGTCTTAAGTAATTTTTTAATTATGGTTTTCATCATAATGCTCAGAACTTTCATGATTGAAGCCTATTTTAGAACAGGTGTGTTTATTAATGGAATGTGGCAGTATCTGAGGGCAAGAGAAACCAATAAGTGTGCTTATAAAAACAAGCGGATTTATTTTGCAACGCACAGCTAGGTGATATCGAAGGCACCAGTTTGAGCCCGATTAAGATTAGTTATGGAATGTATTCGAGAACTAACTAACCGGCAGACCGCAACCTTACTTTGTTGTTGGCACCCGGACATAATTAGAATAAATTAATGCAATAGTCAATCAAGAAAAAACTTTTCATATTAAGATTTCAGGTAATATCAAAATTGTAGTGCCCACAGGGAATAAATTGCTCAACCAAACTGTTTTCAACCTCATTTACATTACTTGATTAATTATTAGAATGTCATCATTTTCAACTAAATCAAGAAAATATCAAGTGTACGCTTCCGTGTGAATACGAGTGTGTATGTTACTTACAAGGGAACCTCGCGAACTGTAAATCGCAGATTTTGATGAAACTTTGTCAGTTTATAGATTCCATGGAGTGTTACTCAAGGACGCTTTCCGTTGCTGCGGAACTTCAATTCTAGGGGGTGCAATTCACCCTTGCGATTTGGCCCAAATTTGTTTTTTTTCTGAATAACTTTTAAACGGTAAGAGATAGACAAAAGTTTCAATGGCGGACTTGTATCGTTTAGTCAGCCCTTTTGATTGGTGTAGATAATTATATATAGGGTATTTCAATAAACGTGGAATGACGTATGTTGTGCTTATTTTATCGAATTTCAGAAATCGGTTATAATGGTCTTTTTTGTGATCAAATAGTCTGTAGAAAAGTAATTTAAAAAGTTATACAAGGTGTCCACAAAAATATAAATTTTAGCATATTTCTTTATTCTAAGGAGATACTCTGCATACTGTTATGTGGCTGCATTGTATGTCGAAAATCAGTGTAAACTTATACTAGGCGCTAAATGGTTATATGTGATAGTTTTCGAGTTATACGCCTTTGGATGTATGTAAGATTATATTATCCCCGACAGCAGGCAGATGAAAACAATAGGTCACATAGTACACTAATTGCTTGCTTCTACTATTTTTGGAGAGATATGAGTAGCGCACGTCTCATTGCAGATATTTTTATTTTACCGCGACAATTGGCCAGAATAACTTGGCACACATATCCCTCGGTGCAATGTACATAAGAACCCAATTTTTATTTAAATTCATTTCATATAGTTTTGCAGTGGCAGTAGCTAACATGGTTCATATCAATCCAGCAAATATTATTCATCTGCTAATACTTTCATATAATTATAATGAAAAACAAATAACACAAAACAATCCCAGTGAAATAGAATTGCATGATGCGGTGAGAACTCTAATTGATACAAGTGTTCGCGAAACAATGTTCGCAGTAGAAACAATAGAAGCATTAGAATTTGAAGATATGGATCGTCCTCGAGTTATTGAAATAGCAGTTGAAGGCGAGCCTTCATCGTTCTACGATTTAGAAGGTGCTGAAGAACAGTATGAGGAGACATGCGCTTTGGAAGATGATAATATTACTCCAGATTACAAAAGGAGAGCTGTTGAGTTTTGGACTGATTCAAAATCAAAGCAACGATTGTTAAGTTCTGTAAAAAGCAAATTTAGGAAAGTATCATCGATTCAGCAGCTGTACAGATGGGAAAAATACATAGAAAGGGGTGGAAGGAATAGGGATAAATGGTTGGAAATTGCAAAACACGTATTATGTAAATTTTCATCAGCTATGGATAAAAACGCCATAGTCGATATAGACCTGCGGCAGTGGGCGCTAGAAGCAAACGTAATCATTGGGCTGGAAAATTTCAGAAGCGATGGCTACAAACTTTGTCAATTCTGTAAAACCGTACATCGAAGCATGTGGAGCAGAAAATGTTTATAATGCGGACGAAAGTGGATTATTCTGGCCAACTGTCCTAGATGAAATAAAAATATCTGCAAGTGAGACGTTCGCTACTCACATCTCTCCAAAAATAGTAGAAGCAAGCAATTAGTGTACTATGTGACCTATTGTTTTCATCTGCCTGCTGTCGGGGATAATATAATCTTACATACATCCAAACGCGTACCTATAACTCAAAAGCTATCACATATAACCATTTAGTGCCTGGTATAAGTTTACACTGATTTTCGACATACAATGCAGCCACATAGCAGTATACAGAGTATCTGCTAATACTTTCATATAAGAATAAGGAAATATGCTAAAATTTATATTTTTGTGGAGACCCTGTATAACTTTTTAAATTACCTTTCTATAGACTATTTGATCACAAAAAAGGTCATTATAACCGATTTCTGAAATTCAATAAAATAAGCACAACATACGTCATTCCACGTTTATCGGAACATCTTGTATATAAATATCTATGCCAATCGAAAGGACTGACTAAACGGTACAAGTCCGCCATTGAAACTTTCTTTCTATCGTTTAAAAGTTATTGAGAAAAAAACAAATTTGGGCCAAATCGCAAGGGTGAATTGCAACCCCTAGAATTGAAGTCCCGCAGCAACGGAAAGCGTCCTTGAGTAACACTCCATGGAGTCTATAAACTGACAAAGTTTCATCAAAATCTGCGATTTACAGTTCGCGAGGTTCCCTTGTTAATCATGCCCTTACCGTTGAAACCACCAATGACGAGTATCTGGTCATCCAATATCACGGTAGCAAAGTTACTCCGAGGACAGAACATCTCAGCTATGCTAACCCAGCCGGAAGACTCTCCTGGCAGGTACTTCTCCCCAGTGGTCAAACGATTAAAACCGTTGAAACCTCCAAGAGCGTAAAGGGCATTCCTGAAGGCGACCAAGGAGACACCAGATCTGGCCGATATCATGTGCGGTATAAACGACCATTGATTGGTCAGCGTGTCGTACACCTCCGCGGAACTCATCACTTCCTGTCCGTTGAATCCGCCGACGATGTAAATCTACAATTGGATCGTCAGATTCGCGAAAACCTCTTAGAGTTATCGTGAGTTTACTTTGTTGTCTAACGCGGCGGCACTCGCGTCCGATCTCTGCCTCTGCATCGGCTGTATCAGTTCCCACTGGTTGGCGTCGGGATCGTAACGTTCCGCCGAGTTCATCCTGATCCTGCCGTTATAACCTCCCATCGCGTAAATTTTCTCATCGTGCATCACAACACTAACATAACACCTAGGATAATACATACAGGCGCACTCTTTCCACGTATGTTTTACCGGATCGAAGCAGCGCACCGTGTTGAAGTGTTCGTTACCGTCGAAGCCTCCGATCATGTATATGAGACCGCGCAGGGTGCAAAGACCGTGGTAGGCTCTTGGTACAGAGTCGGTGTCGGTGGACAGCAGCCACCGGTCCGCTCTGGTGTCGTAGGTTTCGATGAAATTTGTTGGGCTACCGGCGCTCCAACCTCCTACCGCGAAGATTACGTCGTACGGAACTCTCGGTCTCATAAAGACTACATTCACGACGTCTACTTCTGGGTTGGAGCTTTCTATTTGGTCGAGTACCTCATTTAGATAATCTAGACAGGTCTAGAACAAAAGAGAAGATTATATAACTAAATCCTTATCTTTATGCAGACTGCAGAGAGAAATATTGCTTGCAACTTTTAAATGAGCAATTTAATCAGCGAACAGAAAAGACAGGTAGCTGTCGACAGCTTTGATATTTTATTTCCTAAAAATTACTGTTAGCGCTGTTGTATATTATTTCAACACAGCTATCTTTTTTCATTTTCACCAATCATAAAGAGCGTGTAATAGATAGGGAAGTGCAATCTCAAAATGGATGCTATTCATGACCTGTTGTCATTTGCCACGTTGAACGTATGTAAGCATGTAGCTACAGGTGTCCCACCGAAAACTAGTTCTTTGATTGCAGCTGTATTCATTTTAGAAAAAAATTGTGTCTACAAAAATTTTATAGAACTTAATGCTGCATAACCTAACATTGTTTCCGACTATACAGGATGTTCCAAAGATAAAGAAACGCATACTTTACTCGCTTATTCTAAATGGAACAGCTTCCATATTCTTCCATTTTTAAATTCTACGCAGAAAAGTAACATGACTTTATACAGCTAAAACCGAATCAACCCCAAACACTAGATACGTCGTGAATTACCGGCATCGCAAAAATCGGGAGTGGGGACGTAAAATCTATCGCTCGAGTAGATAAATAAGCAGTAGTCAAATAGGAGCTGCACAGGGAGGCAGATGCATCTACTATTTGGTGTACTTTAGCTATAATTAGTTATGTCGTGTATTGATTGTATATTTTTATTTAAGCACTTTGGCTGGAACTAATATTGTTTTCTGTATTTTTTCCCTTTCACTTATTTTATATAGGTCTGAGACCAACAATTAGCCGGAAATATTTTCATTACTTGAAACTTATTTTAATTTCCATTTTCGAAACACTTTTGCTTTTATTTAAAAAAACAATTTCAAACAAACACCAATTAGTGTGCTGACGTTTACTGAAAATATCAGGGGTAATTTCTAGCAGAAGTGGGTATTTAAATGTTACTTGAAAAAACAAAAGACAAATAATTTATTAGTGACTATTTCGAATGTTGGATATACGATTATTTTTTTTTTATTTCTAACTAGATAGGTAGATACTACGTAAATTTTGTAAATACGCTCATCCTGAATGAATGCGTTGCGTTTTCCAAATCAGACTACCTCGGTACACTTCGTATCGTCACTACAGCCGGCATAAAAGGGGCGTGCTTCGGGAATATTCGGGTGTTCGCATTTAGAATAGCGCGTATGGTATAAGCTACTACATGTCTATCTGTAATAACAACGTTGTTATTTACGCTTTTGTAAAAAAAAAAAAATTTCGGTTAGGGCGGCGTAGTTTGTATATCCATTTGTTTTAGATATTGATACGTTAAATACCATACATACCTACAAAGTTTAATAAAACAGTAAAACTAAAATCGATATAATTATATGCGGGTGTCCACCATAGTCCTGATCATTTCTTTAATTTTAGCCTAAATAACTTCTTCTTTCTTTTTTAATATCTGTGCTTATATTACTAACTAACCCTTTCACAAAACTCTTTTAATTTATGCTAAACATTTAATTCATAATTTTAAATAAATCCAACAAATTTTGCAGTAATTTTCATGTGGGCTTAGTACATTAACATTATATAATTGAATAAAGCCTGATGGAATTATTAAATATTTGTTAGTATCAGATAATAAAATGTAAAACTAAGGATAGGCATTTTGAAAAAAGAATGAAATTTAATGATAATTACCAGAAAATATAATAATATCTATTTTTAATAGAACAGGCCATGATAATAATTTCACCAGCACAATAGTTAAACGTCAAAACTGTGAACAAATACCTATGTATGTAATAGCTTGTAATAAATAAACAATCACTGAGGTGTAAAAAGTCATCTGGGTGATTGTTTATTTATTTTCTTATATATTTACATAATTACTTAAATATAGGTATTTTATTTCTCTTTCGTAGATATTCGGCTAGTTTTTGCAAACAATTACAGCGAAATTTTATTTTTCCCATTTTCTTTTGTAGATGGCTGTTTATCATGCACAAGTTTCCTTATGTAGCCCCTCTGCCGCCGCCTCCCCCGCCCAAAAAAAATCACGCGTGTGGCCCTCCTTCGACCAATCCAGCGATCTCCGTATGTTGCTGTTAAAATATTACGAGCAGCCAAACTGAAATGTGGTGGTGCACCATTGCGTACAAACCACGTTGCAATTCTTGTCGCGTATGGTACATCCTCCAGAAACTCAGGCAGCGTTGATTCCAAAAAGTTGCGGTATACCACGCCAGTAAGTCTTCCTGGTAGAAATACCGATCCAATTAGATAGTCACCCACAATTCCCACAAACATTCAACGAGAACTGATGTTGAAAACGATCTTCAAATACCTCATGCGGATTTTCATCTGCCCATACATGGTTATTATGAAAATTCCTTATTGTTTCCCTATTTCTTGAGAAACTGGTTTCATCGGTAAAAAAGAATCTGTGTCAGGAATAGAGGGATGCGAACTAATGTTTGCAATATTCATCGACATAATGCAATACGTGGAGGAAAGTCAGCAAGTAGTAGTGCCTGAACGCGGTGAATGTGGTATGGATACAACAAATTGTTTGAGAGAGAATTTTCCAAACTGTCCAATGATTTACATTCAAAGTATTTGCAATTTTTCGCATAGAACTACCAGGATCTTCCTCAATCATCTCCAGCACATTCTGTTCCAATTGTACTGTTCTTGGAGTCATTGATCTTCCTGGCCCTCCACTTTGTTTCATTGAGCCTGTTTCATAAAGACGTTCGGCGGGGACATTACGAAATCGTTCAATGTACAATCGTCCAGCTTCTAATGAGTTGCCATCAGCAAGTCCATACATGAAATGCATGCCAGTCATGTCAGCGTTCGTATACATCATGATAGAGGATTTCACTAACTATTAAAGACACGTCAAACAGCCAAACGTCACTCGATCTAAACAAATACGACCGATGAGACGTATTCAAATGAAATCCACTACTAGATAAAACAGCCGTTTCATGTGATCGAGATCGAAAAAATAACAACGCATTGTAAACAATTTTTTGTACTTGATAAACTCATTGGCCTACACCATACTTTTATTTACATTAATAATTTCAACGAATATCGAATATGGTTGTCGCAAATTTTGTTCGCTCTGTATCTTCGCAACAAAGGGGTTTTTCAAAAATTATCATAGGATAAAATATTCTTAGAATAAGCCAAGGAATCACCCCTTGAATTTTTGCCGCATGTTTACCTAACTCTGTATAATTATATCGATTTTAGTTTCACTGTTGTATCAAGCTAAGTATGTATATATGGTATTTAAAGTATCAATATCTAAAACAAATGCAAATACAAACTATGACGTCTTAACCGAAGGTTTGCGGTGGGAGCTATTGTTTTTTTACAAAGGGCTAAATAACAACTAAATTACACAGATAAACATACAGCAGTTTATATAAAGTGATGCGTTTACCTACTTCTGGCACTCTCTGTATAGTCAAAAATATTTTTAGGTTATACAGAATTGAATTCTGTAAAATTTTTCTGTAAGAATTTTTCCGAAAATCAGAAATGAGCTGTAATCAAAGATCCAGTCCTCGATGGGACACCTGTACATATTATATGAAATTTGAATGGTTATAAAGATTATTACTGTTATTACTAAATAACAATAAAATGAAAAGCAAAGGAAATAACAATAAGTTGAATTCATAGTACGGTAGAATTACCCTAAACATAACATGTAATTATTTTCGATTACTCGCAACGACCGTCAAGATCAACATCAGAATAATGACTGTAGTGGTGGCCTCTCTGTAAATTGACACAGCTGTCAGAACGGCAAAGTTGTACACGCGGATCCGTCAAAAATGACAAGTGTCGCTCTGTCAAGCTCGGCTCTTGTCAAAACAGTTCTTGACAATTACTTAACATGTTTTTGTAACCTATAAGCGTGCATTCATGCGAGTGGCAAGGAATATGTCAATCTAATAATTTTTTCATGTGTGCGGGCAATAGCTATATTGTATTTTTTAAATTCATTGAGGGACGCACCGGTTATAGTGCGTCTCTGTATAATACGTTAATTGGCCGACGACATACCCATCGTCTCATTGACTGAGAATATGGCGGTATATTAGCAGGAATAATACTAATATCAGAAACAATAAAAATAATAACTCAAAAACAGAATATGCAAATACTTGGTTTTGGAAAAGGCAAACTCACTTGATTTTCTTGTACTAGATCCCATTTCTGAATAATTTTTATGAAATCCGACGATAACGTCCCCAATCTTATACACTTCACAGGTCTAACAAGTAAATCTTGCGCGTCATCGGATCTTCGTCTATCCACTTGACCACCGCGTCGAAGACCGTCTCTTCATTTTTAACGTTGAGTTCATCATCACTTAGAATTTCCATTAGATCCTCCACGTCCAACGACGTGAACTCCTTGCTCTCTTTTACTAGCTGCATGAAATTGTGCCGTACGTACAGCCGGCCTCTCTCCTCCAGGTCTTTGCAGAAGTAGTGCTTGGCGAAATGCAGGATGCCTATGCAATTGTGCGGTTTTAGGTGTTCTGCAAGGGTAAAGGAAATTCTACTCTGGTAAGTATATTTTAAGGAGTCTTTTGCCTAAGATGAACTGACAGCACAATTGGATCACGCCTAACACTTCGAACTGGTCGGCGTAACGTAACAGAACCTCGACGTTCTCGGAGACTATGTCGCAGGTCCCCGTGTAAGCGAAGTCCATCAGTTTTTTGATGATGTGACCAGGAGCTTTCAGTTTGGCTACTGTCGCCTCTGGTTGGTTTCTATTTATTGAATTTGTGAACAAAGCCTAGAGTATTAAAAAGATTTGGTAGGTAAAATCGTCGGGAAAAAAAAATTAAAAAATCTTCACCTTAAAATATGGACTGACTGCCGATAGTATTGCCCTGTGAACCTTGAATTCGGTACCGTCCTCGCAATGGATGACACCATCGCAAAGTTGGTTATTGATGCGCAATTCCGACCAGATGGGCGGAAACTCCACCGGCCCGATGATCTGGGGCATGCAGACACACTTTCGACATTTCGGGACCGTCCTTTTCCTGGTGGTGGTTTTCGTCTTTGCCTGCGCCGAGGACAGTCTGAAGGTCTTCGTGCGCGAGGGCACCTTTCTTAATTTCATGTTGAAGTCCATATCGCGACCATAAAATGTTTCTGCTAAAATGTGGTAGTACGCCTAGGGTGGATGTATATTTCGAAATGACGTTTGACGTTTTCTGTCTCCTATATTTGTTTCCGTATCAGCCCAGGATACCCGCGATTTTGAGATCTGTGCCAATTACGTACGAGAATTTTCCCGCCAAAATAATGATACAGGGAGATATTGGAGGTCATTGTAGTATAGATTAGTATGGATTATACGTGTGCTATGAAATGTGATGCAACGCCTCATTGGCAAACACTACCCTTCACTGCTTGCTTTAATATCTCCAAAATTGTAAGACATAAAAAAAAGTTAAGATTAATATTCAACTGTTTTATTGATACTAAAGGATAGTGGAAATGCTTTTTCTCCCAGAATTATTCTTTACAGGCAACAGCCCTCACCCTACATATATATTTTAAACTTTAAAATTTTCAGTTGCCCAAAAAATTGAGAGAAAATAAAATATTATAAAAAAAAATAACCATCTCTAACACATTAACCATCTTAAGTTTTATTAGTTAACCTTGTACCTTATTTTTATACGCGCGTTTATTTTGTATGACTTACAAGTATGGTGGAGGTGCCAGTTCATTCATTATTTGATTTATACTTGAGTATATCTTGATATTATTGTAAACTAAATTTTATTTTAGGCCGGTTTTACATTATACTTAATTTAATATGAAACTTTGATATAAATTTGCTATTAAATATTTCAAAGAGTATCATACAGAAAAATTTATTTGTAAATTTCGTACGAAATATTGTACTAAATATTTAGAACCTGTTCTATTTCCTCATTAATTTTACAAACGAAATATGCGTGCGCAATATGTGAATTGCTTGTTAAGTCCAGTAGGATAGGTCGGCGTTCGTCGTACTATACAGATCGCTCAATTAAAGTTGACATAGACAACTCAAAAATACACGATGTAGTTTGTAGTGGAGTCAAAGCATAAGGAAGTTCTGTTGTCTATCATATATCGCTGTATCACCATCCATTTTAGAATAATGTCGTGGTCATGTCAGCAGGTTGAATTATTGATTGAGTATTCAAAACTACCCTAGATAAAGTTAAAATTGATTGATTGTATAACAATTTGTTGAACATACTCAGTTTTATAATCTATAAAAAAAGATAGATACATACAAAAAATTGCATTTTATTTTTAGAATTATATTTCATCCCTAACTTGTCTTGCAAAATTAGCAGATCTATTGCCACTTGGTCGTTGCACCTTACCAAAATTTCAAGATTTTAAGTTTTTAGTAGAACACTAGAAATAAGCTTATAATCACCATCTGAAGGTCTAAGTACTACTAGACTATTTGCGCCTTTATAATTGAAGAAGTAAAATCTATCAGATCCAGGTCTATCCACGTCCGTCAAGATCACCTAGACAATGAGGAAATTGCCAAAGTTCATCAAATCGTTCGGCAATGGACTGTCAGTCCTTAATCCCGAATTTAATAAATTTAGAATGCATCATCCTTCAGGTCACATACTTATCCAATTTTTACGTAATATTTTACGGGACTAGCTATCATAGTTACATTTAAAGATGATAGCCATAACAGCAATACTTCTTGGTCAGCCATTTTACGGTAATATTAATCCTTTTCATAACTTTTTCATACTAAATTTTTTACTTTAAATATCAAACAGACATATTCAAATATCTTGTACCAATTTTCAGATATAATTTTTTGTATGTATGACATGCAGGTAAATTTCTTTATAAATTCAAAATAAAATTTTATACAAAATTTCATACTAAATTAAGCATAATGTAAAACGGGCCTTAAACAGACATTTTTCCATTAATATTTTTTGCCTAAATATTTTAGTGTATGGATGAGTTTTTTTTTTACAAATAATGCTGAATTAATTTTAAAGGACAAAATTTGAGCATTTGCTTCACCTCGCGTAAAACGCTGAGAAATCTTTTAGGCAACGCGAAAAATAAACCTCGTCTCAATGAAAGATCGAGCATTTACAAAAATGGTTGTAGCAGATATGATAAAGTTTACATTGGATAAACAAAGCGTGAGATTGGAAATAGGTTTAAGGAACACATAGTAAGTTATCGCTATGGGAAACTTGAATCATCTGGCGTTGCGCAGCATATAAGCGATACCGGATTAATCGATAGAAAAAAACCTTGAATTAGTGAAAAATGTACAATTATCGAACGAGTTAGACGCATATATTTGAAGAAACGTTAAAATAGCTTATTGACGCGGCAAGTAACACCCCTCCACCAACCAGTTTTGATAGATTTATAGGGGTAGAAATTGTCAAAGTCATCAAGCAGGTTGTGATCTGGAGGTCATGTCGTGGTCTAAAATCTAAAGTTGTCCATATAAGAACTACAAAAACTGCAATTTCAAAACCGTTAAAAATAATTCCAATAATCCCATTTATTTCACTATTTTTAAATATGCTTTCACCAATAAGAAAATACGTAATTTTTTAATTTCAAAATTCTAGAATTGAAACACATAATAGATTTCTCATAATTTATTTCGTGAAAAATATCACACAATGCGTTACAAATATGACAGAAAAATCTGTGCGATAGACTAAAACATTTATATCAAAAATATAGAAGTATGTAAAATATTAATAGCATTTAATGAAGCACATATAATTTCACGGTGACGTAGAGCAAAATCTTTGCCCCCCGTTGCAGAATTTTGTGTATATTTGTAAAATATTGCTAACATTAATATCTGGGGTTTTTCAGATGAGTTGAGAGGAGGGGGGTGGCATATTTCATGCCACTGCAATTTCAGCTTAAACCTTATCCATTATAGTGTTTAGTGGCTGATCTTGGGCTTGCGATAGAGTAGGCATTGCTTTCTTATAGTTTTGTACAATAGTCATCAAGTTCTTCGACATATAATAAGGTCTTGATACTCCATCGTTTTGTTCACAATCTTCGCAAAAGCAGAGAAAAATTGTGTCTATAGCCATCTGAAAAGATCATGTTTATAAGTAATAAATTTGTAAAAAAGCAATTATTATAAACCTCGTATACAGTTATGAAGCAGTGTGCCACAAAATATGTAAAAGTTCCTGCTAAAATTAATGGAACCCACTTGTACTGCAGACCTTCTTTATACTGCGTCGAGAAACAATGAAAATTATCAAGTATTAGCCTTTAAAACATTTGTGTTTACCTCTAATATGTGTATTCCTATAGTTACAGTGGCGAGAACCACCAAGACTTTAGTTAGGATTAATACGAAATCACCAATTGAATTAATGACAGCAACTCGTAAGCTATTATTGACTAGAATTTTGAAGGCCTGTTGTCCCGATTGGCAGAAATTTTTCCCGTACATCGCTTAAAGAAAACCTTTACTTTCGCTTTCTAGTTACATCTAAAAGTATTACCTATTTCGATATAAGCATTCCTGCTGATGTACTTCAAGAATTTTTCGAAGCCGTACATGCAGCACTGGCAGCAACTTAAAGAATATTGTGCGCATTTTCCAGTCTTGTTCGTCAAATATTTTTGGATCATAGCTAAGATAATTCGGATAAAATTAACGGTAGCTATAAGTAATGAACCCAGACATACTGATCCCAGATGATACATTACCAAGTTATGGAAACTATAGAGTATAGGGTTACCGAGGTTTTTCTTATTTCTAAAGGAAATAATAAAGCCATGGTAATCCTTAATAATAATTAATAATACTACAAGAAATAAATGCTTACCTGGTAAAATACCAAATAGCTACTGAACCAGCAAGTATCATATGCTGGCAGCCTATTATGAATTGGCACATCCACAGCATCGCAAAGAGATTCCAGAAGCCCGCAATTTTCATAGCCACGTCGGGTTTGAAAGCAAAAAACTCTTCGCGAATGTAAGTTAGATAACCAGCACTCTGAATCCATAAGCAAAAGTAGAACCAGGTTATTATTACAGCAAGCAGTAGAATTAAAGTCTGGAAATTCTTACGTTTTTCAAAGAGCAACAAAAAAAAAACAGGAAATCATACCAAAACAGGTTGTAGTAACAACAAGGGCATTGCTGTTATAGACTTTCCAGCTTCGATAAATAATTGTACGACTAACTTAATCCGTTTCCTTAAGGCGAAGATCAAGTTAACTACACATAAAGTGACTACAGTTGCCACTATAGCACACACTAAATAGTATGTCTGGCTTCTGTTAGAGAAAACGTTTGTGAGGTAAGTAGGTTCGTCTTTTTCATCTCCATCGTTTTGGCTGTATAAATACCTTAATACAAATTAAACAACAATAAATTTTTAATTAATAATTTAGCACTACTTATATTTACCATAAAGCAGTTGTGGCTCCTATCGAGAATAAAACTATACCAATTAGCACACCCCAAACTAATAATCCCACGAAAAATCGTAGCAAAGCAACCAATATAACAGAAAATACTGAAAGAACCGTACAATGATATATTAATTGAGCAATATTATCAAATCTTTTACCGAATCCTATAAGACAGAGGTATAATATCTCCTTCCAAGTTAACACTAAGTCTTCTGTAGCCTCCTAGAACACAAAAAAAGATGATAACTATTTATCTGATGTATAGATATGTCTTTCCATTTAACTTCAAAGAAGTCATGCCATCCCAGCTTTGACATAAAACCATCTATAGTTTGAATGGTTTTGTTGGGTAAACAGCGATTCAACACTTGGTGACTGAAAAAAAAATGCTTTTATCATCAAAAGAAGAAAAACTAATATGGGAAAGTTAGTTTTTTTCTTTAATTTTTTAGAATTAAATTAGTAAATTACTTTGCAGGGTTCTTGTTTATGAGATTAGTATTTAAAGGAAAATGTTGGAAAATTATATTTTTGCTCAATCTGTATCTTCGTCTGTACTGTCAATTAGTGTGCCAAATTTCCAATTGTGACGTTGTATTTGATTGGAATTACGTTTAGTAGCCAGTGTTTTTTTTACAAAAATATCACCTCCAAAATCTGGATTTGTTCGAAAAAAAACAACTTATATTAGTTGATGACATCATTATAGCAGAATTTCGAACAAATCCAAATTTTGGGGCTGAGGTTCAAACGTTAAATAAAATTCTAATTTTAGTTGGTAGACAATAAACTCAAAAAATATCACGTTTTAAGATGGCTATGGATGCTGGTGAAAAAAAGTTTTAATATTAAATGTTACCAATAAAAATTCCAACAAACTAAATTAAGGAAACCATTACTAGCACTACTGATACTAGCTATAGTTAAGAAGGTTTATTCTGTAAAAATTCATAATAATAATATAATAAATAAATAAAAAAAAATGAATAAATAAATAATTAAACAGGTCATCTTGGCGTTGCTCTCAGTCCCTCCTCAACTCCTATACGCGCACAACTGTCTTGCCCATAATATATGTACACTTAAACGAATTTTTTACCATATATGCTCTTCAGTTATCATCCATAGCCATCTTAAAATACTATGAAATTACAAACAAAAAGTTAAATAATTTAAAAAATGTTTAAATAAAATATCAAGTGTATTACATCATATTAAAGGTAATTTTATCTGTTTTTCAATAGTGTAAAAATATATAGGATATTCTATATAAAAACACAAGTCTTGATAATATCTCAAAAAAATACGAATTTACGAAAACAAGAAAATAAAGCATTGAATTCTGTGTCAAAAAGCGCCATAATATATAAATCTTAAATAAATCAAACATTTTCACAAATTTAAAATGTTACAAGAGCTTATAAAAATTGCATATTTTAAAAAATACTCTGTATATCTCTTATATTACGGAATTTTAAGTGTCGAATTTAGCTACTATGTACTGGTAATTCTACTTAAAATTTTAAATTTGATCATATATCTGAAAATCTAAAATCGGAAATGATACAAAATTATAACATGAGTTATATAATAATTGAAAATGTACAGTAAATAACACATTTTGAATTTTATTAAAAAATATCTATAAATAAATAAGTTATGAGCTGGAGCATCCGGCATAACTGAAATTTGTTTCTTTCTAAGCGGATATGTAGGATGAAATAATAATTGGCTTTGATTTCTAATTAATTTCTTTAATTTTGTCGCGTTAGGCAAATATGTTGTACATTTTTCTGATGAAATTAATTGATTTTCTGTGAATTAAAAAAGAATGTGAATTACCCTTTGATGTATTGTTTATTAATAAAATAATATATTGATAAATTCTTGATTACTTTTGATATATATTTATTACGAATTGAAAAAGGTAATTTATTAGAATATGAGGCTATCGAGTTCTTCTTAATTATTTATGAATATTCTAGTTAATGGAATCAATTTTTGTGCATTTAACAATTGCAGTTACTTAATTAAATGCGTTTAATAAACTAAGGTATCCATGTTTTCATTCCAAATTTAAACAAGAAAGACAAAACTGAAAACTGTTTTACCTAGTTATCATTAAATTACCCAAGTCCATTTCCATTCGATTATATGCCTTTTTTAATGCATCAAACATGCCGACATTAGAAAAATACACACAAACAAAGAAATATATATGTACGTGTGCACATAGGTAAGTACATAAGTCAATGCTGGTCATTAATTATTGGTCAGCGACGGCAGTTCGATTTCCCGCAAATAGTCTGTAATCGATTGCTTTTCTGTTGTTGAAGCAAAAATAGACTTTGAAAATATTAGTGAACATACATCTCACCATTCTTTTATTTTTCCAATGCAACAATTTTGATAAAACAAAAACAAAATTATATAACAGGATAAAAGTACACTTACTAATCTTCGTATTCACTACAATTCTTTACGCAAATTCGTTTTAAATCTTCATTTTTACCGCTGAAATATCCCGGATTGCTTACCAGCAATAACCTGAAAAGCTTTGCATTATGAAATATGTACATAATAAAATAAAACACATTAATATATCGTACTTTTTATGTCTGAAATCCTTTCCTTTGCATTCAAAACGCTTATCATTTTTGACTTGGTAATTTTGCATACCGCACACATTAGTACAGTTATCATAACCGTTTAAGACGCGGTATATGTTGCCATGTATCACACAATAAATGACCAAAATACCCTGAAATGATTGAACAATATTTAAGCCACCAATTGCGATGGATGTCTTTTCATTGGTACCTACCAAAACTACAAGAAAACTAGCCATAAGTATTAAAAAGAATATATCTGTACAATGCCTGTTCTTGGAAGTCTTAAAATCATCACTTTCCTCAGATGTGGAAGGATCAGGAAAAGTTCGAACTTCTTGTACCTGTTTGTATATTTTATGTAATACATGTCTGCATTATTTTATTGTCGCGATAGAAACTTTGATTTATGCATTTTATAAAGAAAATCCTAATTGTTTTTGGCCATAAGTGGAAGTACAAATTTAAAGTAGTACCTATTTATTATTATTTAGTGCTTCCAAAAGAAAATGAATAAATTATTTCAGTAAAGTATATAAATATAATATAATACTTATACTAAAAAAAAACTGATAAATTTCCAGTAAAATCATGATAATTTTTGTGCTTTTAAGATGGCATTCTGTGCACACCTATAGTACTTGTAAGATTTTATCTGTATTACTGTATATTTACGGCCTCCTAAGTCTATATAGAAAATCGGCAAAAAGGTGTATCTTTCCATGTATGTAATTTACAAAATTTCCCCAATTTTTTTGGTTTGTAAGACTAAATAGTGTTTAAATAGTATATGAATAAATCTTATAGACCCATAAAAAAATCCACACAATCAAAAAATTATAAAAAAAAAATGATAGAACAAAAATTAAATTCTAAAAGTAATGGTCACTTAGCAAAAACGTGTTGTATTAATTGAAAAAGCTGATTTTAATTAAGTACTTACCTCCACCGGTTCAATTTTATCTGCAGTATTGATCACATTGCCCATTGCAATTTATTATTTTTTACCACTTTGTTGAAATCAGAAGTTTGCAATTTAATCACCCATTAGATAATTCGCATCTTCAAGATTTTACTACGGCCAGATTACCTCACGCGGCAACTGGAAAACATTCCTAAAGCAACGGCGAGAATTGCTAAATTGATCCATTATTCAATTAGGTTTCTGAAAAAGAAGTAGTGGTTGTTAACAGCATTGCCGGTAACTTGTGCTACATTTTCGTCGCATGCATAGTTGGTTTAGTTAGCAGGTAAACAAAGTGGCGTTGTCAGGGTGATCGTGCTTTTATATACATAGACCACCTCCAAGTTGAAATATCTTAATGTTATCATGATTATGTTTTGGCCTCATTTTGTTAATGTAATTCTTATTTTTAATTTGGTAATGGATCTGATGGGTGTTCCAGATTTCTTCATGAAAATTAGCCAAAAATATGTAAATACACCTACTAGCCCAATTTTCATAACAAAAACCCTTACTGATTTGCATAGTAATGCTTAATTTTCATGGGAATAAAAACTTGTTTGTAAAATAACATTTGCATATGTAGTTCTAATTTGATAATCTATAATAATTGATACTTCATGTATACATGAAAGTAGGGAATCGTCAAAAAATAAACACTAATATCAGTTATAGATAAGAAGTATGGGCTTTTTATCTGATAAAAATTTAAAGACACAAAATAGAAATAAAATCAAACTTGATCACCTCAAAAATTTAAAATAAAATAAAAATATTGGCTGTGGCAGATCCTGCATCCCCTTTTTTATTTTTAATTAATCACCCAATTTAGTATTTAAATGAAATACAATTATAAACATGTTTGTTAATCTTTAGAATAAACAATCACAAATCTACCAACCAAATAAATGCTTTCCAGTAACATTTTATTTTCAAAATTAAAACATGGCAGTTTGCTGACGTTGATGATGTTGGTATGCATGCATGTCGATGAACATAAATAAACCGTTCCTTGTTTAGTGTTTATTTTTACGGAATGTTTGTGCGTGTTTGATGTGGTGACATCGAGTAACGATTGTAAACTTATGTTATCATTATCATTAAAGCGGTTAAACTTCGCGGTTCAGTAACGCAATAATTTTAAAATAATTTTTAAAGTGAATATTATGGCTACATTAGAAGATAAGATACTTGGTGAAAAACTACATAATTATTGCAGTAGTAGCGAAGAAAGCGACGGAGAAAATTCCGATTCAGAAAAGGACGATCCTAAATCCCGCAATACTGAATCTCTTCCACCTCCGGAACCAAACAAATGGGAAGGCACCTCCACAAACACTGGGCCAAAGGGTGTTATTAAAGACTGGCCAAAATATAAGCAATTGGAAACAGAGAAACGCACAGGGGATGAGAGAGAACATATAGAACTTGCGAAGAAGTTGACTCTTACTGTACAATCGGCATTGGATGAGGAACGGCAGGCTTTGGATGATCCAGAACTTGCAGAGCTTTTGAATGATGAATTTTTATTGTCTTACCAAAAACAGAGGATGCAAGAGATGCTACAACAAAGTCAACATAACCTGAAGTTTGGAAATCTTTTGTATTTATCGAATGGTGAAGAATATTTAGATGCAATAGACAAAGAACATAAAAATGTTACAATTGTTATACATATATATGAAGAAAATGTGCCTGCGTGCAGAGTTATGAATACGTGTTTATCTGATTTAAGTAAAGTGTATGAAAATGTCAAATTTTGTGCCATCGTTGGTTCTCGTGCGGGTCTCAGTAGAAATTTTAAGATAAAAGGTGTTCCTGCTTTACTTATTTATAAATCTGGGCAAATTGTTGGAAACTTTATCCGTTTATCAGATGATCTTGGAGATGATTTTTGTGCTGAAGATGTCCAAGGGTTCCTTGTAGAACATGGAATGCTTGAAGATAAAACATGTATGCCTTTGCTAATAAAATCTGGTGATACACAGTGTGATGATAGTGACTGATTTAAATACTTTTTTTCCTTTTAATAAAGTATTATTTCTTAATTTTGTCCATTAAACTAATTCATTTTTATATGTGTAACTAACAGTATTAACATTGGTTATAAAAAAAGTTTTATTTCAGCATATCAAACACTATTACATAATTTATTTGATAATAGCAGTACAATTTTCATCCATTAAGATCATCTTTAAGGAATAAGTGGACTAAATTACATCACATAGCTATTTTTATTAATGTGGGAGAATGGTAGTTAGCATCAATCCCACAATGTGTCATTCCCTGTTTATTTTCCGCAAAAGATTATGTTTTATCCTTCCTTTGAGAGGATATTTACTTACAATATTCGTGATTACATATTTGCAATGTTGTGTAAATATGAAATTGAATAAACCTATTTTGTGTACAGTTTTCATAACTCAATATCTAAGCTAGAGTAATGATAAATTTAGTAATGTACATTCATGATATTTCTCAAGAATTGCGTTTTCCGATAAAGTCAATCAAATCTATAAAGGAAAAAATAATGTGTTCATCTTTATACTTAAATAAATTTCGTATGTATTTAATTATGTATGTATGTATGTAGCAATAAAATTGTGACCTCGTTAAATGAATGTTAAGTAATATTTTTGTTTACTTTAATCAATAAATATAACTTTGTAGATTTACGATTCCTTTTTCGTTTTGTTTGTGGCGTGTAAGAGTAAAATAGAATAAAAAAGATGGCCAAATGAATTTGTAGGAATTTAATAATTGCCAGAACTTGTAATTGTGATTATTATATGATCTATATTTAGAAAATGATGTGTTTGTTATGTTGATGTGTTAAATGATCTTTAATAAATTGGTATTATTATGGTATGATATATACTTTAATTTTACAAATATCCCATTAATATATTTTTGAAGGTATTTCGTTGCGCCTGTTGTTACGCAACTTATGTGACATAAATCAATATCAGAATTTTACCGATAGGCGGCGCTGCTCATGTCATTCTGCCACCAAGCAAATTGTAAAACAGCAAGGTCGTTAATATTCCCCCACCAAGAAAAAAACTTAGTCTCCGTTTGGTTCCGTCTTCGGCAAGCTATGATGCCAAAAATTGCCAGTGCGATATCTCAGACACAATATTAGTAAACAATTAACCGTGTTATTGCGAATTCCGCGATTAGTGATTATAGGGCCCCGAAAAATGCCCAGCCGGTGTGTCAACGATTGTAATTTCATTTAACCCACATCCGCTTACGGCGAAACCGAGCTTGTGTACATCTCGTTCTGCAAAATAAGTAAGTTTTATTACCTTTTTTGTTTGTTTGTCACGGTTTATTATTTATCCTACGTGTCTTTCGTAAAACCGCCGGTTGTCCCGGTTCTGTATAATTTAAAAAAAGGGCGTGAAAATTTACCGGGGCGTCTCTTTTTTGCCATCTTCACAGTCCCAGGAATTTGGAACGTCTCAACTCTGGGTCATTTTTGTCCAAGCAACGGTATTCGAGACTTGATTTTTGACGTATGTAGTAGGCATAAAGACTGTTCAATAATTGTATATAAAAAATATATATATGAGTTCAATGTTTTATCATTGTTGTGATTTTTTTCTTCTATGCTATTTAGTTATACAAAGCACGTGCTTTAATTGTTTATTTACCAATGTATGTATACGAAGATAAACTTGTGTACTAAACATTGGAGTCGATGTTGATGGATGTATGTAATAGCGTGACATTGCTTGTCTTATTTATTTTTATTTTGGGTTCATGAGATTCGTCAATAAAACTGACCCTTAGATTATTGGGGTTGGCGTAATATACCTATATAATACTTTATTTATGTATAACTAGCTTAAAATTTATTTAGTAAACATCAATAAGTAAATTTATTAAAAAAAGGAAACTCAATAATTAATTCGTGTTGATTCCGGTTGCAATTTTACATAATTACTAACTTATAAATTAATAAGAATGGTGACTGGGATATTAAAGTAAATGCATTAAGTATTTTGATTAATGGTCTTTGATTTTTATTTGTAGTATCACACAAGAACACTTGGCAAAACGTCCTCATTAAATCGACAATAATAGTAAAACTCTCTTATATAATTAAAAAAAAGCAATTTGCAATTGCTAGTGACAGCTAATAGTAGAGGCAAATATGCATAATACGTTCATAGCGACCTTGTCGATAAAAAAAAAAATACGTTTCAAAGGTTGAACACTTTATGATATAATTTACAATACTAGCAACACGACGAAATGTTTCAAAATAGAGGAAATTCCTTCACTAAAAGTTTATGGTTTTTCTTTTTATGTCGGTTTTCTTTATGAGGATCCTAGTTTCCATCCTTTGCGAAATCTAGTTCCTCGTAACTTTTGTTGTAAGTGTATTCAACGTTCGACACCGGTTGTCGTGCATAATTTGTCGTTACTCAAACTAGATTAAAATATTTGTATGCAAGATACGAGGTTAGTAAACGAGTTCAATATAATTAGGTTAATTAAAAATGAACATACATAAAGGTGTAAACATACGGGTTAGCAAATTACTTTTATCATGATGAACAATTGAGACTTTTAATTATGACATGATTCCTAAGAATGTAATTTTTTATTTTACATGCTATACATAATTGCAATTAATATTGCGGATACCAAATCTTTAATGTCGGAAAGCTTAATGCTGATTCTTGCGATAAGTCCCCAAAACACCAATGACAAGGGTGACTTAGAATAAAATATTTTTCATTAAAATTGCTATTTAAATTATAAGTTTTATTACTTTTGTAGCTAAATATATCTCACCCGGGAGCATTTTCTAAGAATTGCTTAACATTCTCTTCTGTAAAAACTTTTGATTTCTTAGCTACATACTTTTCGGAAGACCGGTTTAACAAAGTTTTTAATTTTTTGTATCTTGAAATATCAATATCTTGTTTCACATTTATAGTTGCTTTTAGGATTGAATATATTTTCCATAGAGTCGGGAACCAACTAAAACATTTTCGGAAAAGGAGTTCGTTTTCTTGTTGCCAATCCTTTAATAGTGCATAATACTTTTCGTATTCATGTACCGATTTTTGTGGGAGTAAGTTCTCGCTTATATTATTATATTGTATAATTTTTATTTTCAGATGGAGTATTATCAAATTCTATTTCTGATTCAATACATTTTTTCAGTCATTAGGTATTTTATTGAAATTAAAATTTGCCTGAAAATGATTATTATGACGGTGTCATTTACATTTGACACTGATAGTTTTGAAAACTAAGGCAATCTGTAGTTTAGTTCGATTACGGAATATTCATTCTGTACTTAGTTATACAGTATGATCAAATATTTCTACCCTGTAGTAGGTCACGGAATTTTTCTTCTTTAAACTTAAGTTGGCAGTATAAAAGGCTGACTTATTCAGTGGCGTATGTGTGGTGCAGATTATGTCATACAGCTGGCGGACAAAGTTTTGTCATTTTGAAAAAAAACTATATCCAAACGTTTCAGTTGAAAAATGACAAGTTCAATAATAAAAAAACAGCTACAACAAATGTTCAGAGTGAACTCCTTCATTTTCTTTACATGACGTCATTCTTCGTTCAATGTCATTGAAAGCAATTCTTAAATTGTGTGGTGTAATTTCCTCACAGACGTTTCAGATAGTTTCATTAAGTTCTTCAGTTGTATGAGGACGATTTGTAAATACTCTATTTTTTAGGTGTGGTTAAATGAAATAATCCATAATTGTCAAATTTGGAGATTGCGGTGAAAAGTCTACCATCCGACTATCAAAGAATTCAAGCAATAATTCCAGTGTTTTCACTGTCTTATGGAGTGTTGCATTATCTTGTGGAGTCCGGGGTTCAAATCTCGCTCTGGTCAATTACGATAATCGGTTTTTTTCCGGGGTCGTAATGTTGATTAGGAGGGAGATTTGGCTCTGAGGGGGCCTGATAAGCTAATCATATAGCTTAGGCGTTACCACCCCTTTAAAAAAAAAATATTGCTCCTGGAGTTCATCATCATGCAATTGATTTAAAAATGGTTGTAACAAATTATTACGATATGGTTCCGCATTTATGTATGATATTAAAAAATATTGGGCCAATAATCCGTCTGCGAGAAACGGCATGCCAAACGCTTATTTTTGGAGAATGCAAGAGTGTTTCAAGAATTTCATGTAGATTTTCACTACACTAGATGCGCATTGTGTATTTATTTAAATACCCAGATAAATGAAACCATGGTTTATCCGAGAGAAAGGATTTATCAAGAACGCCGTCATTACTCCTCGTGCCGAAAAACCATTGACAGTTATTAATTCGGGTTACATCCTCACTAAATTCTTTAATAATACACATATATATTGCACATACGTGGGAAGAACATTTAGAAATTTCGAAGTTAGGGTAAAGAGCATTTATGTAGCGTAAAACCCAATTCTACTGTAGATTCCTTGTTTGGTAAACATCTAAATGAAAATAAACACAACTTTGACATTAATCACAATTTCCAAATATTACATACGGCCAAAAAAGGTACCTGTCTCAATAATTTAGAGGCATTGGAAATATTGAGGCAACAGCTCATTAGTAGAGACCTTTCATTAAATTCACGATTAATTTTCGAGTCCACCCCTCTTTTTCAAATTTTACTCGATAAATGGCCTTCTGCATATATGGTTTTCAAGTATTTTATTGCATCTTAAGCACAACATTACTTTAGTTCAGTTTTTCCATAATAGATTCCATAAGTTTATTGTTTTTTTTTTCCGGAATTTTCTATCTTTATTTAAACTTTAGTCTCGACTTTTCTAGAATCATTTTTATATCCTGAGCTCGAAGTATTTATAATAATTTTAAATAATTTTGAAGTGTTGTTCGTTTAGACCTACGTGTTTTATTCTTTATTTAATATGTGTTTTTTACAAGTTTTACATAAGTTCGACTATTTACTTTGCACTCTCTAATTTTATTTTAATTTTAAACTTTGACCATTCTTAACTGCTTTTAAATTGTAAGTATTTTTTTTATTCTTTTACGATTTTACTTCACTCCCTTTAAAAAAGAAAATCAATTTTATACAATACCATTTTGCCAATAAATTGTTGCACACTCTTATTATATGATACTTCTTCAGCTGGCCTGATGATGCTCGGATAGAGCGAAACCGGTGGTGTGTTATTAAAGAATTTTGTGAGGATTCTTTTTTCCTTATATGCAAAAGACATGAGAAGTATTTTAGAATAAATACTCTAACTAAAGACTGAGATTTTTTACATTCTATTATTAAAATTGATATCGGAATTATTACATTCGCTACTGGTCGTGGAGAAATTATTCACCGTAATCATTGCGAATCGCACCTACGCACGTGACGAAAATAAATGTTTCCCTATTTTATTTAATCTGTTAATCGATTTACCGAAGTTTGCCCGTTTTCACGAAATAACGGGTTTTATTACTGCGTACAAGGTCTACAACGCGCGTTAGAGGAGTTGATGTTCTATGAAAATTTAACGTGTTTGAATGATGACAGATCAATACGGCAGCAATTTCTCATAATAATGGGATAGAAAGCAGGTATATCGTAGGAAAAGTCCAGTTGTGGTTATAATGTAATGTAATGTGACACCGTATTTCATTAATTTTTAAACGATATGCTTAAAGGTATTTTAAGCGTGTTTATGTTTGCCTTGTATTAACTGTGGTAACAACTTGACACGCTATATCTTGAATTAGCTGTAGATTATAAGCGATTTTTTTTCCTGTTGTGAGAGCCATCTGATGTAGAATCTAAGCAAATACTTTTTTTGGGTTTTTCTGTTTAACCATTCTTTTTACGCATTAAATTATACCAACCATCCCAATATTCTGCTACCCTGTATACTGGTTTATTTTTGGCTTGTCAAAAATTGCTTCTCTTTTTGTGTCCAGAGCATATTTGTATATACAAGATAGTAAGCTTACAAAAATATTTTCTTTCAAATACGAATCACCGTATACACACTAAGGACAAGCTCGCAAAATCCTTTGTTCTTTTGTGGTCCGCTTTGAATGACCTTCAAGCCCAGCTGCCATTTTGTAAAGCTGTTGCCGGGAATTTTCAAACGTGTTGAATAATTTATATTTTAAAGGAAGTAGAAAAATGATTAAAAAATACACAAATTTATGCGTTTTTTATTCTGATTTTGTTGCAAATATTTATGAACAGTTTATTGTAATAAAAAATACGATTCCAGTAAAAAAATGTTTGAATAAGTGATACATGTGTTTTACGATAATTATGTTCATACTCTTTCCTTTTTGTGAAATAAGTCTTTATTTATATTTTAATAGTGTGAAATATTCTTTCAGGAATAAATATGTTCTGGTTCTTTCTCAAATAAATTAATAAAATGCAACAGCTTCGGTGGAAGGAACTTTCAAATTTCTGACACGAATACACAATAACTTTAGGATTCAAGAGTTATGACATGACTATATTGTTCTCTGGGATACAAAGATTGTTCCATTTGTTCGACTACTTCATTTCTAACATTCGACCCTGCACTGGTTTGTCAACAATGATGTCCGGGGTTGCACAAGTGGATAGAGTTTCAATTTTCTGTATCTGCATTTGTTTATGTGTAATTCGATTCAATTCATTTTGCGTTATTTGATTAAATAAATCCAAAAGAAATAACTGAGATTCATGTGGTACCCTTTATTAACAACTAACTCTCGATTCGACAAAGCAATAGTTTTTTTTAACTACTGAAGTCGTATATCCGGTGAAACTCGAACGTCTTATCAGGATATCAAAAATAATACTTTGTAGACTTACGTAGAATGCTCTTAACAAAAAAGGAATGTTTATTTTTATAAAAAGAAGAAATTTAAAATGCCTCAGTTTTGCTACTTTTACAAGGGCACACTGGCCGATTGGCCTTTATTTATTCAGAATGACGTTAAATGAACTTCGGGCATACGATTAAGAATAATACTAAATGAGTGCAATGTATTTATACATAATACCACGTTTAGCGGGTGCTTAACATAACGTTTCCTTGCATCAGGCCCGGACTAAAGAATTTTTGGCTCTAAATTTTACTTTTTTTTTATTTTTTAATGATAAAATACGGTTTCGGCGGGTTTGTGCTTTATATGTCGTTAACACCCAAGCAAAATTTACTTTTTTATTTGATACACCCTGTATATTACATTCATTCGGAAATCCCAAGAAACTGCGATCATCGTTAGCATCAAAATTTATCTTGCGAGAGTGACTGGCACTACAACATGATACCCATTGGTGTCTTCTTTCACGGTTATTTGAGTTATTTCACGTAAACCTAACAAGATAATATATAAGAAAGTGTGTAAATGTTACTCGCCACCGATCTTACCTTTTACACAAGAATATCATGGTTCATTAAATGCTTTTAAAACTGCAGGGGTAATTCAAAACTAATAAAAATACGTAAAATAAATAAAGAAAACAATTAAATCATGTAGTGTGTGTTAAACGGATGAGTAAACTAATTTGTGTAGATACGAATGTAAATAATAACAAACTGCCATATTAGGAAGCTGTTGTTTGAAGTGAAGTTGGGCTTAGAAATTTGGACCCCTATGACTCATTCGTTGTCCTTACTCCGTACTCTGTACGAATAGCAAGATCTATTTATAGTCGCTAAACATACAAATATTCGTCACATTTTGGTTATTGTTCATTCATAACCATCTGGCCCAAATCGTTTAGGCAATAAAAGTATTAATATCAGTTTTGTATTTTATGTTATCTGGGTAGGTATGACATATTAGTACTTTACGATTCATAATCTGCATCCGGTACTTAATTAACTAATCTAATACCCCTGATGGGACCACATTTGTAATTAAATTGTGCCTATTGTCTGATTTCATTGATGACGTCTTTCTCAGATTCATGTCTAACAAACTCATGAATAAGACATAAGACGGCAGGTATTTTTTCTATATTCTTATAAAAATCAATTCATTTTCGGCCTTTCGTTTAACTCAACAATGAACGGAGTTCCGTCAGAACTTGACAAGTAGAGCACGGTCTTAGATTAAATTTGCACCCGAGATATATAGTAATTGAATTTCCTTCCGAAGTTTCTGCCATGAAATAAGAAATAAGAACCTAAAAGGATTTGGTCAAGTAATATGAAACCCTAAATCCCTCACGGGATTCTTTTAGCTTGTTAAATTACTGTGCGGTAAAAGAGGGCTTTAACCTAATCGGCTGTGATAGAAAGGAATATTAGAAGCTGTAGCGCGCAATATATCAATTGCATTTTGAATTGGCTTATGATGGTAAAGATATTTTATTTCACCGAGCTTGAAATTGCGCCCGTAAATTCTTGATCATTTTTTTATATTTAGTGCCTTAATTGCGAGACTATATATTTACTGAAAATTTTCATTAAAGAAAAGTACGGTATAAATCGTTTATAGGTACAGTGGAACCTCGTTAACCTGGATGAATTGGGACCATAGCCGATCCAGGTTAACGAAAATTCGGGTTACGCCGGCACTAAGGTAAAAAAAAATTAAATAAGACAATAAGTACTTACAGAAAAATGACTTCCTTTCGTATTGGTTTCTGACCGAGTTATTATTTGATCACCGGTGATACACACGGTATATCAGTGAACCATCAGTGAACCATTACATACACGATACAGGTGACGTAACCGTTTTTGTAAGGTGTTTTGTTAGTGTAAATATGGATCCAAAAGATGAGGCGGAGTTACTTCGATGGTGGCATGAGCTGGAATGTGAAATTTTGAGGCAAGTTGAAAAAGAAATAGGACTACATACATATTTATCTTTAGAAGAAAGCAGTCGAAATAAGAACGAGGTGCAGAAGGATGATGCCAGACAGACAAATCACAACCCAGAAGGTGACGAAGACGATCCATTTCTCCCTTCTGAATCAGAATATGTGCCTAGCTCGGAATCCGAGACCGAATCGAAGACCGAAACAGAGTTCCATATTGCCGACCACGATTCCGATCCAGGAGGGGAAGATGGCAATAACAATCAACCGACTATCATTTCTTGGAACGATGTCGATGGATTGTCTCTGAAGCAGTTTGCTTTTACTGATGAAAGCAGAATAAATGTTCCATCTAATTTAAGGCCAGTGGATATTTTCAGACTCTTTGTTGATGAAGACATTTTAGATTCCATTGTGTTAGAGACAAACAAAAATGCCAGCAGATACAAATCAAATTGGATTGATATTTCTGCGCAGGAAATGGAAACGACGTTTGCTATTTTGCTATTTTGCTGTATATGGGACTAGCTCGTCTCCCAAAAATATCAGATTACTGGTCGCGCAAATTTTTATATCGGCATTGTTTTGTTCGACATATTATGTCAAGAAATAGATTCCAGGCTATATTGCGATTTATCTATTTTGCTGATAATGAATCATCAAATAAAAAAGATCGCCTATATAAAATTCGACCTCTCACTGACGCATTAACTAAGAAATTCAAAGAACTAAAGGTCTCGTCAGAGGTAGTATCTATAGACGAATCTATGGTACCATTTAGGGGTGCGCTTACTGTTTCGGCAGTATATTCCAGGAAAGGCATCGAAATACGGAGTTAAAATTTTTAAACTATGTGATGAAAGTGGCTACACTTACGAGACTGAAATTTATAAAGGAAAAAGTGATACAATAAGTGCAGGCCGAAGTAGCAATACAGTTGTCCTGAATCTAATGAAGGATTATCTTGGTAATGGACGTATTCTGGTAAGAGATAACTATTATAATAATCTTGAGTTATCAGATTTACTGTTGGAAAGAAATACCCACAGCGTGGGTACGTTGCGGAAATACGTAAAAGGGGTACCAAGAGAAATTTTGGACGAAAAGAAAATGAAAAAGGGAGATATAAAAGGAAAATAATGTAATGGCAAAGTTATCGGAAACTGGAAAGACAAGAGATCTGTTAGGTTTATTAGTACGAGGCACACACTAAATATCATCGACACAAACAAAAAAAATCGTAAAGGTGAAACAATATATAAGCCAGAAGCTATTGTCTTTTATAATAAATTTAAGATGGGCATTGACTTATCAGATCAACTGGCTTCTTATTTTACTGTTCTACGCCGATCTATAAGATGGTACCACAAGGTTGCATTCGAATATCTGTTTGGAACGTCGTTATACATAAACTTCAATAGAACATTACGAAAATATTTTATATTCTATGTATTTATCACATTTACAAAAAATAAATGTTCTCCTGGAATTTTACTACTTTATTTTAGCATGCATAATTTCACCAAAGTGAATCACCGGTGATCCCCACTTTGTCTGTACATTACTTCGTTCATCTGGATACCACTACAGACATCCAACTTTCGCTTCTATGCACCAGAAAAATTTTACCATCCATTTGAACGTAATGGTGTAGGATATCACCGGTGATACACTTGGTCTACAAGTAAACCAACAAGTTTGTGCACCGGTGATGCATATGGTATATCAGGACAGAAACTTTCCTATAGTGTTGGTAGCCAAAGTGTTAAACAATAAGGACAAAACTATTTGATGCAACGCGCATTTCTAAAAAAAAATATCCCTCAAAATTGATCTGGGAGATTCGGGTTCACGGAGTCCGACTTAACGAGGTTCCACTGTAAAACGAACTTCATTATTTATTAACCATATCACCTATAACAAAAGTTATAGGTGATAGGTTATTATAAGGCCAAAGTAAGACCGAAACATAAATAAGTATTTGTTTCTGATTATATAAGATATACTTATAAATTAATTTTAAAATAATAATAAGTATATTGAGGCCTATTAATTCGTCCATGTTGAAAATAAGTATCCACATTTTAGACTACAAAAACAATGTATATTTTCTATTTTACAAAGCTTTGAAATCCTACTACTCCTACTTCCATCTTACTCTTAGGTGAATTTATAGCTGGACTACACGAAGAGCATAAATCGAATTATGTGATAGTGTACTTATAAAATTGCATGTGGTAATTGCGAAAAAGTTATATCAGGCACTCTAAATAAAACAAAAAAGCGACTTAAGTAACACATTAGCTCATTAGTGCTATGAGAAGTTACATTATTGAAACCGAGCATGAGAATCCTGATCTGAGTTTATTTAATATTTTATTCATGATACTGATAGTTTCTTACATACTAGTCTCTTCTTTTGATGGAGATTTAAAGAAAAGATTAAAAAAAACATTTTTTAATAAACGAAAAAAAGTTAAAAAGTGTTATAAATATATCTGCAATGGACATTAATACAGGCATATTTTTTAAGGAATAATACTAAGAAGTAAATATATTTAGAAAAAAAAATCCTTCAAATTAGAAGATCTTTTGAGCGACGTGATATAACTGTGTTCGCAGAGGAATCACAAACTAGTCAGACGCGATTCGATTGGCTTAAAGAAATCCAAAACAGTTTTCTGACTGATTTCACGGTATATGATTGGCTCTGACTAGTTTGTGATTCCTTTGCGAACACAGCTATAATGGTATGTTGCTGGAAAAAATAAATTCACGTCGAGCGCCGTGCAGTCTTTTTTTGCGTGTTTCCACCTTCACTTTGAATGCTAATCGCGGCAAATATAATACCGTTAACAGAAAATTATTTTCTTTACGATTTTGATGATAAATCACCACCCTATACATTTTACATAATTTGTATACTCATGTTTATCTCGCACCACATCAATGGTTTATTGCAAACTTTTCTTAGCACAATTATAATATAAATTGAGATATTCATTAATAAGCTTTCACACCACCTCAACCACTGGTCTCGTTTTCTTCTTCCGCACGTTCATCATACTTAATAACTTTATTGTACGTCCGCTTTACATAAAGATCCGCTCGCTATTAAAACTATAATTTATTATTGATATTGTCCCCGGGGGGAGCACTGCGTATTCGATACGACTCTGCAGAGTCGGGCCCACCCATGGCCCACGGGAAGGCATCGCAACTCTGGTTATTAACGTAGAGGATGGGGCAAACTCTTTTTAATTAATGGACCCAAAATGAGACGCTCTCTATGTTCAAATAACTCATAGTTGTAATCGGAATTTTAACGCTTAGCGGTGTTTATTTATATGCGTTCATATCTACGCCAGCATCTTCTACCAAGGACATTTCGCCACTCTTGCGTGCTGTTTCGCTGCCGTGATCCTTTATATTTTGGCGGCATCCTTTCTTCGCGAATTTTAAGAGCCGCTTCTCGGTCGACAATTGGGCGCCAGAGGTATGGCCGCAGGCGATTCGTGTGCTCGCGTGCTGCGTTATGTCGGGTGCTCTTTATCTTTTTATATTCGTCCGACCGACCGCTACTATTGACGCAATTTTATACCGCTCTTGCGTTTATCTAATTATGCCGAATCTGATTGGACCTTGGACCGTTTGACTTGTGTCGTCTGATGGTCGATATAAAGTTCATCAAATTAATTATTATTTTTTAATGTTTATTTTTTTAGTGATTTTGATATTCTAGATGAATTAATTACAATTTCATTATTACGTTGCTCTAAAATGGTCGATAAAAGCATATACATTCATGGAAATAACAGATAGAAAAAATCACCAAATGAACCATGATAGTTTTTTTTTATGAAATCATTTGTTACTACAAATTTTAACGCACTGAAGTTTTTTTAATGTTTTTTTAATTAATGCGTTTCTGTATGCATAGTGATTAAATTACCTGATCAAAAAAAACATATTGCTTTTTTTAACGATTTTATTGACATTTCAGGCGGGCGCGTGAAATTGGCTAGCATCTGCGGACACGTGGAGGATTTACCCCGCCCTATGTAAAACAATCGTGGGTGGCAAGAGTGCATACAAACCTGATTTTTTTTTAAAGCGGCAATGTAAATGCCGCCAGCTTGCCTGCTCGAAGGTTAACAATAATCCCCAATCACATATTGCAATTCTAACAAATAAATCATAAAATTAAAATTGCTGATGGTTTGCGTCGATGAGAATGACAAAATTAATGTTTGTAAAATACAAATGAGTTTTAGTGTTAAAATACTAATGTAAAATTATTCTAGACCGACAAGCTTTTTCTTTTTAATTAAACGATAGCAGTAAAATTATGAAGTGTCAGCAAAATCATGAAAACTCACTGATTGCGATTCTTTTTTGCTTTTGACTTACAAGAATTACGTGCAAAATACGCTTTGAGAATTTCTTTTTTTTCTACATTCATTTACTTGTTGATGAGCTAGGTCTCTCATTAATCCAAATGTAAATTCTTTAAAAAAGTATAACAAAATCACAAAAATGTTGTAAATATAATTTTGGTTATAATTAATTCAATGTATAGCACGAGTGGAAACCAACTCTACGAGTGCGTTGGGCACTCTGCAACGAGTGATGTACACAATTTTCCCCGCGACCATAAAATATATATATTTTTTTAAATAAAATCCATATTTGACTCTGATGTGTGAGTTGTTAACATAGGGGAAAAAAGAAATCAAACAAGGTCTAGACCCTTCTAAAATTCTTTAATATCACAATCAGTTTCGCTCTTTCCGAGCATCCTCAGGCCAGAATTTAAAATCAGTTAAGAATGGTGAAGTTTTAAAATAAAATAAAAATAGACAGTGCAATGTCAATGAAACTGGTCGTGTGATATTAAAGAATTTTGTGAAGATCTGGACCTTGTTTGATTTCTTTTTTCCCCAATATTTTTTTTTCTTAATAAGTATGTTTCCCATTAGCAATATTATTTTGACAGTTGCTTGTTTTCGAATTGTTCCTAATGAGGAGCATTTAGGAACATTCCGGGAACAAAAAACAGAAATGAAAAGTTCCTAAATGTTGCTTCAGTGAAAACGGGACTTTCCACTAAGGCAACATTATAAGAAACTTTTTGTTTCGTTGTGTTCCTTCTTATTGTTGCCAAAGACAAGAAACTTTTAAGAACACTTACAATTAGAAACTTGGAAATTAGCGTTTCCATTCAAGCAGATTTTAGCAGATCCACATGCATAACTTTGGCGTTCTGGTGCTCTGTTCATTTACAGAGAGGGCACCACTGCAGTCATTATTTTGACATAGATCTTAACGATCGTTGAGATTTTCAACTCGTGTACTGTTATTTAATAATAACAACAATAATGTTTTTATTACCTGTCAAATTCTACACGAGACGTATTTAAGTGCGTCTCACACTGCAAACGATAAAGTTTGAGTCGAGATTGTACTTCTTTCTCTGACACACGTTCCTGATTGGTGTAAATGGAAGGAGACAATTGAGGCATCTGGTACTAAAATAATGAATTAGCGCTAAAACTCGTTTTTCTGGAGACAAACATCAAAGATGACGACAACAAATGATTTTTTTGTCTTAGCTCTTTGCTGTTCGGACTATATGTTCCTGCCAATATAACAGAAGTTGGATGTTATATTTAATAACTGATTTATGAGTTTGGGAAAAGTATCGCATAAACACTCGTCAGAAAGTGTCTAACGCACTCGTGGGGTTTCTTCCCATTCATGCGTTATTTTTCAGTTTCCGTACTCGCTGTGTAATATATGTAAATTAGTTTCGTGGTTTAATTTAATTAATTTCTAGAATCCTGGATATTCAGTTTCATAATTCACTCAACTATAATAAATTATGTGGTCACCAATTGTCATGTTTGGTGTTTTTTTTAACTTAATGATAGACAATTTTACCTATTGACGTTGATCTGAAGATGGGTGTTAAAAGCCGAAACTAGTAATCATATATTAAATTGCTGTATGAACGAAAGAACGAGTTTATTTGCTCTTATCTAATCTTTTAGTTTATATCGTTGATTGGATACTAGAATATAATAATAAATTATATTTATAACATTTCAATGTAACGACTTTTAGATGCAACACGAAATTTATAATAAGAATAGTATATAATGATAATAATAATAACTATTATGATTTGGACGTCTGCAATTGTACATTTCAGGACGAGTTTACCCATCAGCCAGATAAGATCAATATCTACGGCAATACGATTTATTGTAAATAATCTAGATAACTTTCTGGATAGTGCTTGAGACCAAATACTCAGGTTTCGTTTTGTGATGTAATTTAAGATATAGCAGTTTCGAAGAATCAGTTAAGTACATTATGTAATACCTACGTATCTACAAGTGAGTGTGAAAGACACAATTAGAACGAGATTGAAAAGTAATTTTTGCTCAGAACAACATATTCAATCGCAGTAATGTAACGAATGATAAAAGTAATAGATGTATATGGCTTTTATTGAATATGAAGCCTTTGCTTTTTCTTATTCTATTCTTTTGTATTAGTGCACCTGTTTACAAATAAGGGGTCCCTATGAAAACATTTCCATACCTACTGTACATGCATTACACACATATTTACACGTCAAAATATATTTTCCAGTTGTTTTAGCTGTTATATTCCTTAATCTTGCATCAGAAACTCATACATTAAGAGCTAATTAATATGTGTAAATAAGTAGGTATGTACCCATTGTTCTGTTGTAAAAATTAATTGTATGTAACGACCAACGAGTATAAACTTGTTAACAATGTTAACATAGCTACTTATCTCATATTTGATGTTTGATTTTACTCTCTGCTTAATACCATATGGTAAGGATACTTTTTGAATTATTTTTAGAAACTTTGTAATACATATAAGAGAATGGGTTAGATTTATTCCCGACAAAAAAAGGGTAAATAAAATATAATGCGAACATTATATTTTAATAATAATAATAATAATAATAATACGGTTTATTGGCATCTACATTAACTATAACACAAAACATAATACGTATTCATTATTAAATAGTTATGTCAAATAGAACTATATCGCCTTCCTTATTGTGACACAATAAGTTTGGCGTTCTAACCTATAGTCTATAAAGAGAAAAAAAAAATGAAAACACAACAGGAAAAACATAAATTATTATGCTTACATAAACTTACAAACCAAGCAAAATCTAAATTATATATAAAGTAGAAGTATGTCCTGAAGTAATGCCTAAGTACCATATCCGAAGCAACTATTGTATAGTAAGCAAATAATTTCTGAGTCTACTCTTCAATAAACTTAAAGTTGCAGGTTTATCGGTGCTCAGAAATACATGTTTATTCAATATCTTTGCCACGTTATAGGAAAAACTACGTTTATAGACCTCTTGCCTATGTTTAGGAATGTTTAATGAGTTTTTAACTACAATACTAATGTTGTGTAAATGAGAACGAAAGCATAGTCTATTAAATAAATATGTCGGCACTCTATTTCTATAAATATCCAATAAAAAGTAGCACAATGCAGTAACGCCTATTTGTCATATTCAGTATGCGAGATTGCTTGAGAACATATGATGTACCACACCGTCTAGGAATACCAAATACAAGTGTAGCACATGAGGTCTGAACATGCTGTATTCTTTTAGAATCGCTTGCGTAAGGCAATGTGTATAAATTACATCATTGTAGTTAAATGTGAGAGAACTAAGGTCTCACAAGAAGAATTCAATGTTCACTGCCAAATACCGTCGATGAGGGTAAATAGACTTAAGGGAAAGAAATGCCTTTCTAACGAGATGAGAAGTATTCGCTGAAATCGCAACTTAAAATCCATATAGACGCCCAAATTTTTTACATAGTCAACAGTGGAATACGCTCAGACAGATACGAAGATCGAGGAGTTCCTTGGTATTAGTACGTGCATTCCTAGGTCCAAATACTATTACCTGGGTCTTCGCTGGGTTGATTTGTAGTTGGTGCAAATTAGAAAAGGCACATAATCTATTAATATCTTCCATAATGAGCTGTTGCGAGACGACAAGGTTGGACGGAGGAAAAGACATATAGAGTTGAGTATCGTCCGCATATAAGTGGTAATTACAATTTTTAATAACGCCAGGTAATCTTGCAGTGTAAAGAGAGAATAGCAGTGGACTAAGAATAGCACCCTGGGGAACCCCGCTAAGAACAGGCAGACTGTTAGAATTCACTCCCTCTAAGAAGACGCTCTGAAATCTATCAGATAAATAGGATTTAACTAGAGAGAGAGCAGGATCACTCAGACCCATGGACGATAATATAGAGAATAATATATTATGGTTGATGGTATCAAATGCTTTACTGTAGTCCAAGAGAAGTAAAACAGTCACCCTACCACCATCGGTGGCCTTCAAGATGTCATCCGTAATACAGGTGAGCGCTGTAGTACAGCTATGGCCCTTGCGAAAGCCGGATTGAAAAGATGGCAACAGGTCCTGCTTGTTAACATATTGACGAAGTTGAGCTTCCAGAATCCTTTCAAAAACTTTGCCCAGCGAGGACAAAATACTTATAGGCCGTAGATCTTTTAGCTGTTCAACATGGGACACTTTAGGTAATGGAGTGACTAAAGAGGATTTCCAAATCCTAGGATAAACTGGACATTTTGTTATGTAAAATTTCATATTGTGAGTAATGATTTTACATGTTGAAAAGTACTTTTACATTACAAAGTATATCTAATTTACATTCCAGTGTAAAGTTACCTTATGAAAAATTTTATTCCAAAAATAGGAGGTAAAAAAGTTGCAAAATCATCTCCAATTTTGTATTTATGTCGAGGCAAAAAATGCAAACCCAAAAAAGGGAAGACAGGCTTATCGCGCAGGGTGGAAAAAAGGAATCCTTTACAATATCCAGATAAATTAATCTAAATTTGACTGTAGGCACTAATGCTGTTAGCAGACGGTTAGCAGCAGCCTATCTCAAGGCAAGAAGTCCAGAGAAGGTCCCATTATTAACAACAATAAACAACACGGCATATCTGCAATTGTATTAATTTCACTAAAGATCATTTGCAGTGGCCTGCTGCTAAATGGAGAAATATTTTATGAAGTGACGAGAGTAAAATAGTTCTCTTTAATTGGTTGTAGTGGATATGTTAGCAAATCATGAAACTCAGCATACAAACCAGAAGTCATGGCATAGGACATGTTTTTCTTATTACGGTGTCGGCTCTCTCTACAAAATAACGGCGTCATGGATCAGCGAAAATACGTAAAAATACTCAATGAAGTAATGTTATCATATGCAGAAGACATATGTCCTTTGAAATGGATTTTGATACAAGACAATGATCCTAAACACACAAGTAAGACAGTTAAGCAATGGTTTCGGGAGAATAAGGTTATGGGGCGGTTCGCCCAATCTCTAGACCTCAACCCTACTGATAACTTGTGGGCAGATGTCAAAAAAGCAGTTTTTGACGCTAAACCTAAAACTGGCGCTGAATTATGGGAATCAATTGACACGTCATGGTTTGCAATACCGTTTGAATGTTGTCAACAGTTAGTCGACACAATGCCGCACAGTTGCCAAGCTGTAATAACAGATAAAGAACGTCCAATAAGATACTAACTAGAGAACTCTAAGTCAGATTTACAATTTGGTTAATATTTTATTTATTTTTCTCCACTATTGCTATTTTATTGTACAACTTAAAAACGGTATAGTTAAGTAACTATTAATTTTGTTTTTATCTTGGATGTTGGTGTAAATAAAATTATATCTAGGGTGATTTTATACGTATACTGGCGTGCTAATCAATGTATAATCTCCAAGAAAATATATGGCTTGCTTGAGTTTGCCAGTAGAAATCTCTTTCAACTTTCCTAGTAAACTGCTCAATCTACCTCTCGATAAATACAAGAAAAATTATGTGTTAAGTTTGCTATTCAAGGTAAACGTCGCTGGTAATAATATGACAATAAGTGACTATAGACACCACATAGGAAATGGAAAGCGGCCTTGGAAGGTTGGGTGAAAAACAATAATTTGCATTGTATTGTTAGTCATCTGTGATTAACAATGCAGAATTGTGAATACAAAAGACCGTAAATCTCGCAATATTTCTTCTCGATAAATTCTTATAACTCCATTCATATACCTATTTCTTTGCACGTGGATGCGTGGTGCATACTAACCTGTTTAATACTGGTAATATTGTAAAAAAATATTTGTATATGTGTATACTCTCTTGTGAAGTGATTTTTTTGATATTTCCTAACGGTGAATGAACGGGAAGATATGCAAACCATTTGTACTTATCTAAGTTTAATATTGAACTAAGATTCTCATCTATGGTATGTATACAGTCACTTGCACGATCTTCATACAGATTTAGCATACTTTTAGATAAGATATGTAAATATGTAAGTAAGGCCGGCAATACATTCCAACAATATTTCCATTCGTTCACATTGCTGAGGATTTCCTTCCAGGCGAGGGAGAAGCGTGGTCGATTGTTTTATACACTTTATATTATTGTTAACGCGTCGAATATATGCAGTAGCAACGCCGCGATGACATCAAATGACTGAAAAACCCAATGTAGAATGTATCAAATTTTTAGATCATTTTTTAACATGTATAGTGAAAAATTTTAACGGTCTTGTTGTGACCAATTGTACCGGATGTAAATTTTGTTTGTTTTTTTTTTTAACGTAAAACTATTCAGGTGTTTTTGTGATTTTATATCGGTGAAAACATAACACGACGACATGATTTATTTAAGCGTAGATCGTCGAGTAAAACATAATGAATATTCTAAGCGTAAGCCGGACGTATTTCTTACGAAGAATGTGAAACACTATTTTTATTTTCTTTGTTTGTTTACTTAAGCAAATGGTTTGCTTTTTACTTAAAACACTATTATGATGATTTTTTTTCAGGAATAACTCCCTTATTATATTCATTACTTCATTTTCTTATTTTTTATCTTATAAGGAAGATATGACTGGTAGTTCATTATGAAATACTGTAGTTATTTATTTTGCGCGTGATGTCATTCTAGAATAACACTACACTTTCTTACGACTGTAACGTTTCACGTTAATATAAAATAAATTGCTTAATTTGTTAAATCACATTTAGAAATAGTAGAATAATTTAAAAGTAAGATTTATCAATTTATTTTAATCAAGGGCACACTTTCCCGCAATTAAAATTGAAACCGCAATGAAAACCGCATCTTTCTAACGTTTTCCGTTTCGAAGATATTTTCAAAGTTTTGAAGACGTTGTAATGTCATCTAAAATCAACATCATAACTCAGAAATGAAGAAAGGTATCTTTTTTTTTTAATATGACTTTTAACTCTACTCTAGCAAGATATTATTGGCATTCTATTTAATATGTAAGTGTTAAACTTGCTTTCAAACGAAGTTTTTCTTTCTTTTGTAATGAACACATGTCAAATAAACGTATGCTAAACAAACATTTTTACTACACTGCATAGTGGCGTTTTTAAAACCGCAACAGTTTGTGTATTAATTATAAAATGCAAAAACACAAAAAAAAACATTCGGTATATTCTATTTATAGCGTAGATTTTTAAGAGATTTTTTCCAACAAATGAGAATGCTTTTTAAGTGTATTCTTCGCTTACTATATGAACACATGTTCGTATGTAGCAACTCCTCATGAAAGTTACACACATATGGTGTGTAGTAAATTAATATTATCACTTAATTATACACCAACTCATAATCAGGCTCCAGTTAATTGGTTGTTTTAAAATAAATATGTAGTAATTGATTGCTGTCAATTTAAATTTTAGATTATAATTTGTGTGTACTCGAAACACACATTGAATATGCATATGTCATTCTACATGTTATCTTTTTTTTTCCTCTCACCGAATCCGTGTATAATACCTAATTCTGATTGAGAAGTTTGTTTAGAAAATGATGCAAAATAAAGAGAATCTGGTGTGCTAATTAAACTGTATTTTTATTGCTACGTGTTGACGATATCAAAGCGTTTCACACATACAATTCTGAATATCGTATACAAACAATAACCTAGCTAATTATTTATGTAATGTAAATTATTTAAATCTTTACTTTCACAAATGATGCAAACTTTATAGAACTTGAACAATAATAATTTCAATGTTATTGCTTATTGAATATATTTCGAAAGTTATCTGCGGATTACATATCTATTATGTATCTTTTCTTTTCATGTAAATATTTGAATTAACTGATGTAATAAAGGAATAAATAGCATATATATGTTGTTATTAGGGCGCAAATGTCATAGGGCTATTTAAATTATGCAAACGTATGACTGTTTGGAATATGATGTAAAATGTTGTAGTCAAAACGCCTGCTCAAACTAGAACTAACGAAAATGTCCAGAAAGGAACTGGTCTAGCAAATCGAAGACTAAGGGGTGTGAATGAGGGATCAATAAGGTTATCAGACGCTATAGTTTTAAAAGTGTTACATGAAACTACACTCTCTAAAACACGTTACTTTTTTTCAATTGTAACTTCCCTGCATATGGGACACACGTTTCGATAGCAAAGCTATCACATCAGCAATATCACTGCAACTCTAGCTTTGCTGTCGAAATATGTGTTCACTGTGTAGTGATATTTGTGGTAAGGTGTTTTAAAGTCTGTAGTGTCATCAGTGCCACAGTGTTCACTATTTCTGCTTACATGAAAGTTTAGAAAGAAGACATTAACACGTTGGAATTCTGATATTGCGTACTCCTAAATAGGAATTATATCGGCAGCAAATTTGTAAGGAAAACTTGACGGCCTTGGCATAAAATGCAACGCATGATGAAACATGGTTGTATTGCTGTAACCAACTGATAAACAAGAATGCATGGATTAGGATATGGAGGGTGTGAGTCCTTTGCTATTTAATCAAGGAATATAAAGTAAACGAAAATATATAGGCTGCCCCATAATCTAGGGTTAATTTGGGGTAACGTCTTAGTACTAAAAGTTTTTTTTTTTCAAATGATTCTATGAATCACCCTATAGAGATGAGACATTCACCTTACAATTAAAAGCTATAAGGTGTACAAGTGCATTTTTACATTGTAATTATGTGCCGATTTGAGTGATTTGCAGTCCAGATTGTTTAGTGGGCATACATTTCTCCGCTTTGCTTTGCTTGCGGTGGTCAAGCAATGGGACTACCACGACCTATCTATCGATTTGGAGACTGATCGTTGAAGAAATGTGAAAATCTTTCTTCAGAATAGAAGAGAAATCTATACCGGAAGTTTATTTTTCAAAAACGCTATATTTCGTTGTTCAAATTTCCGTCGAAGATGCATAGTCCGATAATTTCATTATTAATTATTCCAGCCCAAACATTTACTGGGAATCTTCTCTGGAAATGGACTTTTAGAAGAGCATGAGGGTTTTTCATTGCCCACACATTCGTTGTGGTAATTGTTCATTTCATCTTATGCAAATATAGCTTCGTTACAGAAAATGGTTCTTGAATATTGAAGTGATTGCTCCACCATTCACAAACGTGATTAAGGTCCATAGGGAGAAGTTCTTGTACCAGTTGGTAATGATAGGGATGTGGTCCGTTTTCTCGCAGTGTTTTGCACAGCCGCCCTAGTTTGTCCATTAGACACAGATATTCTTTTCGTACTAACACCAGGATACAGTACCGGAGTGTCATCAGCATTAATATACGAGGACGGTCCCAAAATTAGCCGACCTAACAAGGAAAACAAAACAAATTTGGGAAAATTTTTCTTTTTGCGCCTCCGTTCAGAAACACTCATTTTGCAGTACTTCAAAGCGCAGGCAAAAATGTCACTAAAGGTTGGCCACACTAGATTCCACATGACAGACGTGTAATAAATTGTCATTAAGCTACTGCTCAACCATGCTAAGATGAACTGGTACCCTCATTGCACTTATTATTGATAAATAGATATTAAGAAAATTACACAAAAACATTTATTCTCGGAAATGTCAAAATACTAAGGTATGTAACATGTGTGCCAACTTGTATTGTCAACTCCCTAGTGTCAAAATTTATTTTCTATTTTCAAATGAAAATTAAGATTTGTCGGCCCAGAAGATATTGTGTATCACACGGCCAGAAACTCTTTTGCTGTAGTTTCTGGCCTAGTAATACAAATAACTATTATTTCTCAACATAACTTCCTTTTAGCTCGACACCCTTTTCCCAGCGATATTCAATAGCTTCGATACCCTGTTTATTTATATAGCTCCTTAAAATAGCCATCAACGACAGACTCCACCTCTTCATTGTTGGTAAATCTTTTACCAACATTGTACATCATTTTTCAAGTTTGGAAATAGAAAATAATCCGAGAAATCGGGCAAATAAGGAGCGTGATGAAGCAATACGAACTTTAATTCATTGATTTTGGCCATGACAATAGTGGATGTGTGAACTGGTACATTGTCGTGATGAAACAACACTTTCTCTTTCGCCAAATGCGGCCTTCTTTCCTTAATTTCATCACTTAAACGCTGCAATAAGTTTCAGCATAATATTCGCCGTTGATTGTTTTTCCTTTTTGAAGATAATCAATAAAAATTATCCCACGCGCTTCCCAAAAAACAGACGCCCACCATTCCAGTCCACTGCTTTGACTGTTCCTTTGTCTCAGGTGTGAAGTGCTGGAGCCATGTCTCATCCATGTTTACATATCGACGCAAGAACTCGGCTTTATTGCGGTGAAACATCGCCAAACACTCTATTAAAACATCTTCGCGACGCTGTTTTTGTTCCATTGTGAACCGATCTTGCGCACAGCTTTCTCATCTTCAAATTTTCAGTCAATATGCGATGTATAGCGCTTTTTGAAATGCCTATCATTTCAGCTAGCTCACGCACCTTCAGCCGACGAACATCGAATACCATTTTATGGATTTTCTTCACCGTTTCTGGCGTGGACACCTCAATTGGTCGACCACTACGGTGTTCGTCTTGGCAGCTCGTACGGCCTCGTTTAAACTCTGCCACCTAATATTTTATAGTTGTAAACGAAGGAGCAGACTTCCCCAGAGTAGAATCTAGCTCGGCTTTTATATTTGCTGGACTGAGACCTTTCAAATGAAAGTATTGAATTATATAACGGTGACTAATTTTTCCATGTTTACAAATTCACTGAGATCGTTTATTTTTGATGGCTCAAAAAAGAAATACTAAACAACGTGGCTCCTTAAACTTAAAACATATGTTTTATAAGGTTGTTACTTTTCACCAAAGTATTTTTTTTTTCAAACTACTGCCGCCATCTATACGTCAGGTCGGCTAATTTTTGGACCGCCCTCGTATCTTGATAAAACGTCTATTTCTCTTAAATAAAATTTTTAAATCACTAGTAATTTTGAAATGAAACCGTTTTATTTTTATTTTTATATTTGTCGATCCAAACTTTGATATTCTTAATTTTTTATTCAGTCAATTTAACAATTCCCATAAAACTTTTAATTGCTTGGTGCGGCAAATACCCTAGTATAACAGATACATACGTAACGCTGCATACTTTTCGCCTGAATAATTATTGAACATTTCGGATTTACAGCCGACGCAATATTTTTAGAATTGCTTGTTGTAACGTCAGCAAAACACTGATTCATGACAAGTTCGATTCTTTTTTTTTTTTTTTTTTTTGAAAAAGCGAAGTAGAGTTATAACCAGGTCTAAAAATATTTTTATATTTTTGCTGTTTCATATACCCAAATAAATTTAGAAACGGGACGAAGCAGGGACGTGCTATTTAAATTTAGGTATGTAATAGAAATTCTTTGTTCAAAATGTATAGAGGTGAAAATATTTGTAAAAATAATCCATGCTTACTATAATTCAAGCAATTTGTTTTTTAGTCTAATTCTTCTCAATAAGTATTGGCGGTAGTGTCATACAGTTTTGTATGGGACTTGGTTTTCCTTTTTCAATGTAAATATTTGCAAGCAGTGGATGTGCGTACATGCTCACCTATTTTTGGTCGGTATTTAAAATATTTACCTCCAGTTCTTTGCATATGCTTCTAAAAATAGTAGCTGCTTATATTTATCGTGGAATCTGTACGTATTGTTGGTATTTCTAGAATCTGGGAATTTTAGCGTAACAATATCCATTCATATACTCGCGCAGTTATATACACGTGAGATACAATAGCAATGGCAAGAAAGAAAAGATGACATTGAAATGATTTCCTGTTCTTTATTTTTCATTTTAATTTAAGCACTAAACCCTTTATTAAACTTTAGTCTGGCAAATGTGCAAAACTATTTATTATAAATTTCATTGATTATATTTAATTTATTATAGAATATATAAAAGATGTAAAACACATTTTCGTGTTAAAATTATTTAAATAGTTTATTTTTACAAAAATTACAATAACACTGAGAAAAATTGGTTAAGTAGTGTTTACTTGATAAAAAATCATTTACAATAGATAAAGTTTTGCTTGCAACTATTCTCCTCAATTAATACCTGCAACTAAACCCAGTTTCTTGAATGCAAGTTCTTACTGTAAATAGTGCTCTTATTAACGGCTATTATACAGCGCATCTGACAAATTCTTGTAATTATCGTAATCAAACTGTTGATATGTGGTAAGTAACGTATTACTTGTGACTATTGATACTGTATCTAACTACAGCATATACTTAGTGCAAGAACAATAATAGTAATTGCTATTAAATATTAAACTCATGTAATATTTTCATAAATAAGTAGCAACTCGTCACAACTATGATTATTTGAGTTTTGCTGCACCTCGTGTGTTTTCGGGGAACCTTGGTAGTTTTACCCTATTTTGCCCATAACCGTCATAACTAGTGTTGAATCACGTACACGCGATAGACGGATAAATCTCCCGTGCTTAATAAAGGTGTTTGCTTTTTAATACTCGATAATACCTGTGTTAGAAGTTAGAAATAGAAGAATTGCTTTCATCTTGGAGCTTCAACTCCACTACTTAAATGAATTTTACAAAGGTAACATACGTAGATCATGTTTTGATATGCACCCCTCATAAATCATAAACAATATATTAGAATGTATTAAACATTTAAGAGCATCGGCAAGTTGTATAAGGATTCCATTTAATCAGTTGGGGTAATTTTTATCCTTCTAAAGCTTGTTTTGAAACGTCTATTCACGTTATTCGGTTATTATGTAGCTTAAACATTAGATTACATTCATATCAGGTAGTCACTGTGTTTGTCCTATACAAAATAAAACGATAACTAATAATACTGCTTTTTTTCGTAAGTAATTATGATTATGTACCATCTTTAGCAAATTAAATGCAAATTTAAGCATATTTGTAGGACTTTAATTTTTTTAAGCAGCACCTTGTAGGACATTTATGCCAAATGGGGTTCAAATTCACAAATTAAAATGATCACTTGGGCCACAAAAGTTTTTAAAATATTTTTATGTAGGCATAATAAACAAACATTGTCGTACTTGAATATTTTGTTTTATTGAAAAATAATGATAAGAATGAGAGTACTTTCTAATTGTAATGATGTATTCATTTATTATGATGATAATTTTAGCAGCAACTAGTTTCGACAAAGTCTCTTCATCAGGTTGTATTTTCATAGTCTCATAACAGTCATGAAGGATAAACATTAAAAAAGCAAAAGATAATTACTGCTAAAATTGATTAGCCTCATAGTAAGTGAGTAAATGATTACAATTAGGAAGTACTCTCATTCTACTCATCATTATTTTCCAATTCAAATTTTACCTAGTTACGGATATTAATCAGGCAAACTTTGTTTGTCTTAGTACCTTTAGTTCTTTTTTAAATTGTAGTTTAAAAGTAGTTGTAACTTGAAAGTGTATAACACTTATATGTAAAATCTCCCTCGCATAATGTAATATCCAAAGAATAAGCGAATAAAAATAAATACTGTGTACATACAAAATTGAAAAATAGGATAATAATTGCAGGTAAAGATGTATTTTTTTGATTAGGTATGCAGCTGTTGGCACATTTTTAATAACGGTATCTTTTTTCCCACTTACGTAACTCAATAGCGGTTTATAATCATAAATCAGGCATTCCAATGTGCCTTATTTAAATTTTTCATCAAGCATAATGCTCTTACCAACATCTAATCTGCGGTTGCGTGCTCATAGACAGTACAGTTACAGCACTTCTTTACAAGAGTGCTATGTTTGATGATATTTACTTCCCGTGTTATTTAACAAACTTTTTAATTATAGTTGCACTTTGTAAATTGTAAGTATGTACAGAACTTAGCCTATCCAATCTACATATCTACACTTTATTTATGAGAAGCTAAATAATTACAATTTAACCTAAACCCGGTGATCCCCCTCAACTACTACCTATTCTAAGTACTATATGGATTCCATAACAATTGAAATATTTTGTTTTGAAATGTTCCTACTCTAATTAAATAGTCTTCCTACGATTAATAATAGCAAACAATAATAACAAAACAGACAGCTGTGATGTCTTCAGATAGCTTCTCGGCTCTTCGCAGATCATGTTGCTGTTTCCTCCATCAGCGGAATGATGGAAATATATATATAGTAATGAAATCAATATAACTGAATTAGCATGTTTGTAAAACAAAAACAATGGATTAGTAAACACCAGTAGGTAATATGTACCTATTGCTGACAACAACATAAAAAACTTTACAAGTATACAATAGAAATACCTGTAAGTGACTTTATAACTGCAAGATAAACACAAAATATTGCTTTGTTTACAAACTTATCAAATCGTTGAAAGTGATGAAATATTAGAAAATTGAAAGATTACCCACGCGATTGCTTCAATAGTAATGGCAGATGTTCCTTCAGAATATATAAATTTGCACGCAAATATTGATTTTTAAGGAAGATATTAAAAAATGTATTTACCAAAAGACTACAATATGTCACTACGGTTTGGAAAATGGAGAACCTTACAATAGAATATACAAAGGACGAAGGATATGGTATCTGAAGCTCACACAAGTCAAGTATACCACAAACATTTAAAATTGAACGCAAACACATTACCAGGCGCTTTGAAAGGTTTGTATAGGACAAACCAAATAACAATTACCGTTGTTATTTGAGGTGAAAGAACAGAGATAAAATTTTATCAAAATATTTTTACGTTTCTACTTGTATTCCAGAAAAATTCAGAGTTTGTTTTTGTAATTTTAAATACAATACAATATCCTCTGCTTTTCATCAGTCGGATCCTGGCCAGAATGTGCAACTGCACCTCTTCAATTTACATAGTAATAGTATTATACGTAGGATAAAACAGTAAACCAAGTTTCGTTTACCAAATCTTGTTAATACTTTATTTCTGTCAGTTTGGCTTTTTATAGAACGTTTCTCAAGGAAGTTTTTTTTCTTCTTAAAATGCATTAAATTTAGGTTTTTACTGGGAAGCTTTTAAGAGATTTATTTTATAATAAATAGAATGTAAATCTGGTGCGTTTTTTATCTCGAAGTAATACCATATCACGAAAATTATGCGTCGGATCAACTAATATTGCGAATGCAAATTATTTGCCTTGAAATGTTTGAGATTTAGGCGTTTTGTTTGATTCTAGGCTATCCTTTTTTAACCATATTGCGGGTATTATCAGTCAGTGTTTTAAACTTTATGGCTTCCTTTATCGCAATTGTAGAGACTTTCAAAACGCTATCACACTTAGCACTTCATTCTATTCAAAATTGTTAATTCCATCTAGGTTGGAATGCGCGATTATTATCTGATTTCTAATTTATTCTCACATATTAACGCAATTGAGTCTGTTTAAAACAATTTTTATTGAAGTTTTTATACTATTTGGTTGAAGGAACAAATTGTTAGCATAGTTAAATTTTAATTTTGCCTGAGTTATGGTAGAATTGATTACCCATGGTTTTTTATGCAAATTTAATTTTTCCAAGGTTAAAGTCTGGTTCTCATCCAACCTTCTATTGTGTTTCACGTCTAACTAGTATTCTACGTACACTTTGAAAATATTATCGGTGTTTGCGTTAATTTTACGCTAGTCAAATATTTTAGTGTTGATTTTTACAAACTTTGCCAGACGAGTTGACTACGTGTATATAATAACACAGAAATTACTAGAATTTCGTGTAAATTCTTTGTTCAGATATGAGGATTTACTATTTTTCTAGACATTCAGAACCGTCAACCAATCAAAATTTTTCCCTCGGATAGAAATATAGAAACCCCACCTAATCTAATATGGTATTGCATTATACGCATCACGTGTATCTGTTTTCGGGTTTGTTTCTGCGTATTAACATATCCAAACAAACCACCAAACGTGTTCTGACCTGCAAAGTGTAACCTTGTGTTATTAAACGTTAATTTCAGTGTGCATAAAAAATTTCAACATCTTAAAGATGTATTGGGAACATCTATTTACGTAATTAGTTCAGATTTGAGTTAAATAGCATAAACATTCACTTAATTTTGTAATGGTTCTCACAAAATCATTTTAAAATTGACACGTTTAGTTGAAACCAAAACTTTTGAATGAGTGATTCAGCATATTTATAATTGAGAAAACGCCTTAAGAGAGAATATTATAGCACTAAGAAATAAGAGTTGCATATTAACAAGACCTCGTGTTTAGAAAACGGTGTTAAATCACCCAATAGACAGCATTCATTTAGTTAGACAGCTAGTAAATTTCTTTAGTTTAGATTAAATAAAATGTGATTAGAAGTATTTTATAATTCTACGTGTCAGTTGGACAAAATAACCCCTTATTAATAGACAATACTTGACTATCCTTGCTCGTCAAATTTAAACTCGTATAGTTCTTTCGTACACGAAAAGAGTGTGGACCTCTGCTGACTATTAAATTAGTCAAAAAAGTGTTAAAATTTTCAACGGTGTAGGTACTTCCTATACAGGATGTATCAGATATAGAGGTAAATATAATAATATGTAGCAGCTGTAATCATATACGATCAAAAAAGTCTTAATGCACAGGAGTCTATCTGTAAGCATTAACGAGAAAAAAAATATTTTATAAATGCCGTGGGCTAGAGCCGCACCTGTACCAAACCTAAATGCTGTCGCGAGTATACCCCCACATACCACTATCATTCAGCCATTACCGCTGTTAGTTTTGTATGGATCGCCGCTTGGAGTGCAAGCCACTTCGAACATTTTATTTAAATTCTTCCCGTCTCGAAAAAAAACGATCCTTTTCAGTACCATCATGATTTCGTATAAAGAAAATCGAAGCTTGATGCATCGGCAAAAGCGCGGGAATGTATAGATTCACTTTCGCGCGACATCATAGTAAAAAGGCGTGTTTGCAAATTTTCTGTATCTACATTTATTTCTGTGTAATTCGATTCAATTCATTTTGCGTTATTTGATTAAATAAATCTAAAAGAAATAACTGAGATTCATGTGGTACCGTTTATTAACAACTAACTCTCGATTCAACAAAGCAAAAGAAAAATATTTACGTTTTTTGCAACTACTGAAGTCGCATATCCGGTGAAACTGGAACGTCTTATCAGGATATTAAAAATAATACTTTGTAGATTTACGTAGAATGCTCTTAACAAATAAGGAATGTTTATTTTATAAAAAGAAGAAATTTAAAATGCCTCAGTTTTGCTATTTTTACAAGGGCACACTGGCCGATTGGCCCTTTATTTATTCAGAATGACGTTAAATGAACTTACGGCATACCATTAAGAATAATACTGAATGAGTGCAATGTATTTATATATAATACCACGTTTAGCGGGTGCTTAACATGATGTTTACTTGCATCAGGCCCGGACTAAAGAATTTTTGGCTCTAAATTTTACTTTTTTTTTATTTTTTAATGATGAAATCTGGTTTCGGCGGGTTTGTGCTTTATATGTCGTGTCGTTAACACCCAAGCAAAATTTACTTTTTTATTTGATACACCCTGTATTTCTTGAATGTGCGAATATTACAATAGGATCTCTGATGCTTGTTGAAGTTCCATTACAATGTATGCATATAATTATTTTTCAGTATAAATCTACTTTACACTAGTCTAGTTCGTAAGAATTTTTTGTAATTATTTTATATGTTTGGTCGTTATTTCATTTTAAATTAATTTTTCATCATTCATTTCTTTTCTTTTGCAATATATTGTTCGTATTACGATCTAAATAATATTTCTTTTCTAATTGCAAATTTATTCCATATGTAAGTAAATCAACTTCCATAAGCTTCTTCTTTTATACATTTGCATAGTTAACACGCTAAGAAGAAGACAGAGATATTTAACATCCTTAGGGAGATTTATCTTCGTCCTAAATTGAATTCGGGCAAGCGAATGAAATTCCGCAGATGCTCCCGAAAGCGTATTAAAATTCTGAGTGCATTCCGCCGTGGCACTTTGGCGAGTTCGCGCCCGAGAGTTCACGTTGACGCAAATTCACCTTGCAAATTCTAAAATACCTCGCAGTGCGTCAGGCTCCCTGCAGACAGCCAACGGCGGCCAGTTATTCAATCGAGACGATGTGTAATCATCATTCACAGTGCACGCCAACAGGCGGCTATTTTCGGATATTTTCGTATGCCCACCTTTGTCCAGGTTTCTGCTTGCCTCGATCATCGTTAGGATGCAGCCGGTAGTCGATGTTTAGGTAATTTCCATTAACAGATCTTTATGAATGGCGTTCGTTTCGGATGAGTTATTAACTGGAACGGGTCGCTAAATTGTCGAACGGTTGCGGATGCGCTTCGATATAGCTAACAGGGTGTATCAAATAAAAAAGTAAATTTTGCTTAGGTGTTAACTACACGACATATAAAGCACAAACCGCCGAAACGGAATTTCATCATTAAAAAATAAAAAAAAGTAAAATTTAGAGCCAAAAATTCTTTAGTCCGGGTCTGAGCAAGAAACATCATGTTAAGCACCGCTAAACGTGGTATTATGTATAAATACATTGCACTCATTTGTATTATTTTTAATGGATGCCGTAAATTCATTTAACGTCATTCTCAATAAATAAAGGCGAATCGGCCAGTGTGCCCTTGTAAAAATAGCAAAACTGAGGCATTTTAAATTTCTTCTTTTTATAAAATAAACATTCCTTATTTGTTAAGAGCATTCTACGTAAGTCTACAAAGTATTATTTTTAATATCCTGATAAGACGTTCGAGTTCCACCGGATATGCGACTGCAGTAGTTACAAAAAAACGTAAATATTTTTCTTTCGCTTTGTCGAATCGAGAGTTAGTTGTTAATAAACGGTAGGTACCACATGAATCTGAGTTATTTCTTTTGGATTTATTTAATCAAATAACGCAAAATGAATTGAATCGAATTACACAGAAATAAATGTAGATACCGAAAATTTGCAAACACGCCTTTTTACTATGATGTCGCGCGAAAGTGAATCTATACATTCCCGCGCTTTTGCCGATGCATCAAGCTTCGATTTTCTTTATACGAAATCATGATGGTACTGAAAAGGATCGTTTTTTTTCGAGACGGGAAGAATTTAAATAAAATGTTCGAAGTGGCTTGCACTCCAAGCGGCGATCCACACAAAACTAACAGCGGTAATGGCTGAATGATAGTGGTATGTGGGGGTATACTCGCGACAGCATTTAGGTTTGGTACAGGTGCGGCTCTAGCCCGCGGCATTTATAAAATATTTTTTTCTCGTTAATGCTTACAGGTAGATCCCCTGTGCATTAAGACTTTTTGATCGTACATGATTACAGCTGCTACATATTATTATATTTACCTCTATATCTGATACACCCTGTATAAATGAAAACTTTGTGGAGTATGCAAAAAAGAAAGATAAAGGAAGACAGGTTAACAGAATTCTCAGATTATGAAGATAAGAAAGGGATGGTGAATATGTACACTGAGAGAAGAAATGCCTTCAGTTAACCAAAATCACTGTGGGAAAAATATTATTGTATTAACAATAGTTTTAATCAAAATATAAGGTTACAATAACTGAAAAATGTTTGTTTTTGTATTTTGTGCTTAGAGAATAGTCTACAGAACACGACCATGGGAAAAAAAAATAAGTAACTGAATAAGTGGTCTCTTTAATGTTACCGTAGGCTTGAAAACTGACATTGTTAAATATTTTTTGTTCATATTAACGTCCAAATTGAGATATTAATATTTAGGAAAATAATAACAAGGTGGTTATCTTCTCAATCCAAGTATATACACCTCATGCTCAAAAATGGGGAAAGGGTCCTTCAGGTCAAAAATTGATAAATACCTCCAACAAGACGGAAAGCGTTTTAAACCTTCTTATCTCAGTGATCGGCGATGTTACCTATATTACAATGGGCACAATTCAGAGGAGTTTACGTCGGATTCTGGAGTACCACAGTGGTCCAATCTGAGTCCGTTATTGCTCAACATCTTTATCAATGAACTGTTACACAGTATTACTTGTCCAGTTTTGGCATATTCAGATGATATTAAATTGTTTATTGACATTTCTTCCAACTCGGATGTCTGCAGCCTGCAAGAAAATCTGAATAAAATTGTCTATTGGTGTGACACTCATAAACTGAAGCTGAAGGTGGATAAGTGTTCTACTGTCTCTTACACTCGAACGTTCTCTCCTGTCATATCAGTATACAATATTAATGGTACTCTTGTACGGAGAAAATTGGAAATTAAAGATCTTGGAGTGGTATTTGACTGTCAACTTACCTTTAAGTCTCACATTGATACTCTTTGTACGAGTGCTTTAAGATCACTAGGATTTTTGATGCGTGTTTCCCGCTACTTCAAAGACAGCAACCTCATTAAAACCTTATATTACGCGCATGTAATGAGCAAGTTGGAATACGCTCCTCTGGTTTGGTACTCGGTCTATGCCTGTGGCTCCATACAGCTGGAACGTATACATCGCAAGTTCCTGAAATTCCTGAGCTTCAAACAAGATGGTATATATCCCGAGAGAGGGTATCTCACAGTCTCAGCTTTTAGAACGCCACAATATGTTACCTCTTTCCGCCAGAAGAAATGCTCTCTGTGAGAAATTTTTAGTAAAATTACTAACTGATAGAATTGATTCCCCATTTCTATTAGGCAGAATTGCTTTACATATGCCTCGTCCCAATTCAAGGACAGAAATCACTTTTAGTTTGCCGCTAGCCAGGACAAACATTCTAAAACGGGCGCCGGTAACAGTTATGATGAGGTCAGGTTTTAGTACTTTAAAATCTCTATGCAGAAATTACTCGTGCATTATACTATTTATTATATTTTCTTAATATTATTTATATTCAATATAAATAATCTTTGTTTTATTAATGTGCATAACGCTAGATGAAAATATGTACGGCATATTTATCTTATATTTTATATTCTATCTGTTGCATTTCTTATGTGTCCCTTAGTTGGGTTGTATGACCTGTTGGACTTAAATAAATATTATTATTATTATTATTAAACATCTGACAAACAAAAAATTGGGAAAATAATAACAAGGTAGTTATCTTCTGAATCCACGTATGTATGTTTTTCGGCTTACCGGTTTCGGTGAGAGACCATCATCAGAGCCATGTAACGTACAAACAAACTAAAAATACATAGAACATGCAATAAGAGTTATGTTGACTTATGTTTGTGTATATGTTCTATAATATGTATTTTTAGTTTGTCTGTACGTTACATGGCTCTGATGATGTCTCTGAGTGAAACCGGTATGCGGAATAATATATATACTTGGATTAAGAAGATAAACACTTTGTTATTATTTTCCTAATTTCTTGTTGGTCAGATATTTAAAACGCTTTCCATCTTGTTCGAGGCATTTACCATTTTTTTTTACCTGAAAGTCCTTTCCACATTTTTGAGCATGAGGTGTAATAGAAGCAAATGCGTCGACAATTATTTGTGCAGTGGTTGAAAGTACGCTAAATATCAGTTCTTTTATAGACCCCCATAAAACAAATGGCATCGAGTATATTGTGAAGGATGCTTCGTGGTTTTGGTTTCAGTGTTCTTCTTGCTTTGTTCCATTCGTACTTCTCTGGTCATTAGTTCTATGTCACTTACAGACTTACTAATAACCATACAGCCGTTACATCGGGTATTCCACAAACGTCCAATTTGGGCCCTTTGTTATTTCTTTGTTTACTAACAATTTTTCGGAGATCTTCGACGCAGCATTCTTATGTTCACTGATGATGTTGAAATATATTTCATCCATTGCTGACTGCTTACAACTCAAAAAAACCTAGAATCGTTATCCGGTCGGTGTATGGCCATAGTTATTGGCCCTCAATGTCAACAAATGCCACCCATATACCCTAAAAAGAGAAACCATATTATTTTTGATTATCATATTGTTTCTATAACTTTGGTTTGTGTAATTAATAAGATTTGTTACGGGGTTCGCTCGCTCTCAAGCGTAAGGTCTTGAATCGAAATAATTTGGTTCGACACACAAATTTTTGGATGACACTGTACATTTGATAACATAAATAAAAAACATTCAAGATAAAAAAAAATAAATAAATACAATGAATTACAATAAACAACTCTTAACATGGGTTACGATGATACGATAACTTGCATACTTAAATTAACTATTAATTATGATCTAATTTCGAAATATAGAGGTTAAGTTTAAATATCTAGATTACTAATATTGGCCGGGAGGTTTGTATTGTGTGATAGGATTTTAGAAAAATGAATGACTAAATAATGAAATATTAAATTTTGGCGCAAAGGAAAGAGAATAATAAAATTAAAAATTAAATTCGACTTAGCTGGTAGATGTCTTGGAGAGTCGGTGTAATTGCGTTCGTGAAAGTGGTTTGAGCGCGTTACGCTGATGCCAAGGCGTGGTCCCCTTTCGAATTCTACGATCCGGATTTGGTCTCCTAAACTAAGTACTTCGTCCACCCTCTTGGTTTCACTCAACGCCAAAATAAAGTGGTAGTAGATAATAGTAGTAGATGATAGATGATAATAATAGTAGGTCTAGTGACCTAAGATGACGCCATTAACAAAATGAAATGCCGGCTGACGCTGCTGTTTCAAAACCCTTTTCAGGAATATCGATGCAAAGGGCACAAATCTCCCTGGCAGTCCCAGGTAAAACGAACAAAAATGCACTCGATACTAGAAGTTTCTCGCGCGACAAAATCCCACAACGTGGTAATATAAATTTAATTGCACGGAGCAACTTGAACAGCGCGTCTAAGATGGTGTGTCGCCTGCGCGTCTCTCTCTGCCTTAGCGAAAAGGCGGAAGTCGGAAAATACAACGTGAATCAAAAGTCACTGACAAACTCAAAAATTCGAAGTAATTTACACAAAAGAAACGGTTTTAATGAATGAAACTTAAACTAATAATTGAAGAATGTAAAGCAAATTTAACTGACAAGGAATTACTAATTAATTTGGAAGTAAATAACGAAAATGAAACATTCAATTTTGCTATCGCGGTAAGATGCGGTGTGACGAGCAAGGAGCTCGACACCTCACTGCTAGATGGCGTTGCAGGGTCTAATTCTGAAATTAAATGAAATAAAAAATCTTTAAATAAAATCTAAAATTGAAGTGATCGCAATCCAACGGCAACAGATTAGGGAAGAGAAGGTGATTTTTGATGACCATCTTTCTTCTGCTGATTACACTATTGGTACTTACTATTTCCGTTTCAAATTAGTACTCTTGGTTTCATCTTGTGTACTACGAAATGCTTCACTGGTTCCTCTGCTTTGAAACCGTTGTATTCTAATTACTTAGCTCTATGTTGAAATATACTGGAACTATTTTTTTTCCTTTTTTACGTCCAGGATATCCATCGTGGGTAAAAAGATTTTTGAAGCATCGAAAAATCCATTGCGGGTATGCGAATAAGATTTTTGAAGGATCTATATCCATCTAGAAACTTCTCTCAAAAGATTCTCTTAAATACGATCTATTCTTATCTTTTTCGTTCATGCACAAATTATTGCATGGTAAAATTGATTCTTCCTACTTATTGTTCCAACGCTTCACATCATCATGCTTGCACGCACCAATCTTATGCTTCGCTCACGGGTAGTTCTGTTGTGTAACGTCTGCAGTAGAATTAGTTGAAACGGTGATTTATTAGATTGTTCTTTGAAGCATTCAATGCAACAAAAATGTGAACAAGTAGGTCTTTTACTTTGTAGCCGGACGGTTATTTAATGCATGACATAATAAAGGCGTGACGTTCAGACACCCCACGTTGGAGTAAATCTTGTAAGCACCCGTAATTATTCTTATTTGAGTTGTTTGCTTGAAAACTGCAATTGATTTAATTTTATCAAACTTTAGCAGCGAAATATCTAAAACCTGTAGTACCATGTCTGCATTTAGAGTTTTTAATATTTAATTAATTTAGAGTTTGGTAAAACCAGATTGAACGTTTTAATTAATTTTTGTTGTTATTATTGAAACGCAAAAATCTATACTTTTTTTATATAAATGGAATACATTCCAAATATTTGCAAGGAGAAGAATATATCGATAAAAAGAAACTTTAAAAAGTAATTTTGGAATTATGAATATTTTAAAAGGAATACCTTAAACTTAGCAAGTACGTATTTCAAACAACGATAATCCCCATAACATTATCAAAGGTCATTTTGCACGAACAAAGTTTGTCTTCGGAGATATTTGTCCTTTATAATTAGTAGGGTGTATATCAGTTCCACATATTTAAAAGGATACCATACTCCAGCGATGATAATTTCAATATTGTGTTCGGAATAATTTAAGGTGTGTCTTCTGATGGTTTTATTATCTCAAATTCATTAAAAGCCTTAGTTTGCTTAATCCGCACCGAAAGGAAAAATATTAATTCCTCTTTCCACTGGAAAATGTTGCTATATTTCAAGTTTAAACGACTAATTTGAAAACCAGAAAAATGCGACATATGTAAATAAAACGATTTTAAAATTTTAAATCTATGAAGGCCGTAGGTTTCTATAAGTTTATGGCCATTCTAAATCTATCAACATTATGCGTTTATGTATATTTACATAATGTTCGTTGTTTTCCATTTCGTAAATAAAAGATTGGTGTGATGAAAAGTAGCACGCGTTGCTGTGTTTGTACAAACCAAAGTGTTCGGTTAAAGTTTACTGGAGAAGTTACTGAACATGTAATGGAAAATTTCTTAAATTGCGATTATCCATTACTTGAGATTTTATATATTTGGGTTACACTGTAAGAGGCTGTGGTGAGTTCACACCCCGCCTTACGTAAAAATATTTCTTATGTAATTAATTACATAGCTGATATGGATTCACCATGTCTTCTTATGGGTAGCTTATTTCCGTGGTATTTTCTCAAGATAACCATTAGATAAATATATGGTATTGAATATATAATGGTGAACATTTTGTGCACATAGGACATTAGAATTTCTAATATAATAAATATATACGATTCCTTTCCGTGTTCTTTGGCGACCATTAGTTCAAGAAGTTCCCGTTTTGCGGCAGAGTTTATATTATAAATAAAAAAAGAATAGTTAATATCTTCCGCAAATATTTACCTAATTACAGCCTTAACAGAAATCATTATGTAATATTTACACTTATTATTGGAGAAATCTAACTCCGTTTAGAAAGTGATTGATTTGTTTAGTGTATTTAAACGAATGAAAATATATTTATGAAAAACTTAATTCTCAAGTACATTCAGCTATCAAGCCAAGAAATTATTTCGGAAGTTAGGTGCATAAGTACATTTCTAAATATATTTACTACGACAAAGCACAACCGCAAAAAAAATGCAAAATGATCGTATGAATTGTTATTTCATTTGTGATATAGGTTATTTCAGTCGGTACGTTAAAAGCTCTTTTATCCATTCAATTATAAAATTAGCCATTCTAGTATTCTACTGGCCTATAGTAATCTTTACAGGCTTCTCTGGGTGCATTTTTGGCTTGCCAAAAATTGCCTGTCCTTGCGTCCAGAGTCTTGCATTGACACAGAATGTAGTAAACGTTGTTTGTCATCCCATTACGTAGGTTGGTATCTCCAATGTTGATTTTAGTTTTTTGTAAGTGTCCTTTCAGTGTATTGTGTCCTGTTAACAGACCTATTATGGTACGAAGATGATTCCTTCTTTGTTGATGGTCCTTTAATAAAGGGTTTTCCATGAATTTCTCTGATTGTGTTATTCCAATGTCTCTGATTGTGTTCTTTGACCCAAGTCCTTACCTGTGTATTTTTAGAAATTTCTGGTGTAGGTTTAGGGCTATATATGAAGCTGACGATCCCTTTATTGCTAACTTATCGTTTTTTTTTTTTCATTGCCAAAAGCCCCGAGCACCTACACGCTGAGAAAAACACTGGTCCTAATATCAATAATCCATATTTATTGAGTGAATTTTCGTTGACAGACTGAAATGTGTCATTGTCATTTTTTACGCCCGACATTGTATCACATTTACAATGCGTAAAACGTTAACTGAGAATTGCACTATCTCGCATCAAGATTTGACTGATACTAGATACTAGACACACGAATCGGAGAGAGTGATTTTACTGTCTTGAAGATCTACTATGGCTAAACGTTCTGCATAGCGCGAGGCTAGTGCGGCCCATGTAAGCAGACACGTCCGACCACTCTAGCCATACGGGCATAGTTGTATATGAAGGATCTTCTTTGAATTTTTTCGAGTAAACGTCGGCGAATATTAGTAAGAGTGTTGTATAATAGAGGCATGTTCCAACTTAAGGATAATAGTGACATGGAAGAATACAACTTAAAGCACGCCTATGCGAAATTAATTTTTCAACAGTCAATTCGCATAATTTGCAAGTGAATTTCTGATATTCCGCCAATTCATCTAAACTTCATTTATCATGAAATGCTAAATAATTACAGTTTATCCTAAAACACGTGCCTGCAGGGTAATACAGTATGCTACCTATCGTAGTTGTCAAGTTAAAATCTGCTAAGTGAGTTTTACGAAATTTTACAGGAGAAGCAACAAACTAATTAAGTCCTCTAGTTTTACAGTTATGTTAAATATTAGTCCATAAATAATTGGCTAGACGGCAATGTGCAAAGTTAAACCATTTGTGAGAAAATACAATTAAATGTATTCAATTTTCAATCGATATTAACATTTTGAGAACACAGCAGATTTTGCTTTTGAAAAATGTCACCTAGCAGTAAATAAAATAAAATTAAAACACATTCAAATTAGAAAAACACGCTTTATTTTGACCAAAAATATTGTTTTAAATCGTATAACTAACTATTGTGTGTACTTATGTCAAAGGGAATCGTAAAATGTATATTTTCTATAGACAGTGCAAGTTTTACCTCATGAAGGTGAATGAACTTCTTTTTTAATTTTCTTTGCGTAAAGAGGCCTTTGTAAAGTGACACAATGAAACTAAAATATTAACGGCTAATAACTTTGGCAGTAAAGGTATGGTAAAAACATATTTTAACAAAAACAATTCGATCCAAATTAAAAATGATCCAAAAGTGCTTAACTGTGATGCGTATATTCCAAAACGGCCTCTCCTTACGAGCCTTCTTAGTTCAAATATTTCAAAGTTAGACTTGAGAATCATAGTAATTTTTAAACGACTTATATTTACCCTTAAATAGATGGGTACACTCTGGTAATAATTGAAATGTTCGTTTAAATATAATCAACTGTGTTAATTGAATTTGAAAAGCTGAGAAACGAAAGAACTACAAAAATACGCCGTGATGGAAACATAATCCACGTGCGAATATATTCGCAAGTCAATTTTTTTCGGCCGCTCAGATTGTGAATATCTACTGTGAGCAAATGACTCACATGGTAGTTTTCGAGATGTAGGAAGCGCGGTTAACTCCCCATAGCATATTTTCTGACTACCAATCACATAACAGATATTTCAAGCTAAAATATTATGGTAATCACAAAGCTGACAGTATAGGAAGGTGTATGGGGTCTAAATCGGCCGATATTAAACATATATCTCATTTTGAGGAAAAGTCCCACATAGCAGGTTTTGACTTGAGAACGACGCTATTCTAAGTACTGTAGGGATTCCATAAAATTAAAATGTTCCTACTCTAGTTAAATAATTTCCCTATGATTATTAATAATAATAACAACAAATATAATAACTCGGTCAGCTGTCAGTTGTTATTATGTTTGCGCCGTGGAGTGACTTAAGTTATCTCCTAGCATTCGCAGAGGAACACGGAAAACCAATGGTAAAATCTTACTCTGGGAGCAAATTCATCTAAATTGAAGGATAGAAACTTGTATCAAAATGGACTGCAGACTTTGGCAATCCAGACTATTATATTAACACAAGATAAACAAAATTACCATACAATACCTTACTTTTATCTAAATTCTTATAACGGGCAATAAGCCCATGATATAGGTATATCTTCAAATTAACTGCATAAGCAGGAGTGTCATAATTAAAGAGAAGAAGCGAATCATTCATATAAATATTAAAAATTGAAGGGTCTAAATCAGAACCTTGAGTATATTATCATTTGGCATCAATATTTGGAGTTTGGAAACACAACGCCCGTTACAAGAATCATTATAGAGAACAGTATTGGATTCAATATTTTGGAAGAATTTCGCCAGATTTTGAAATAATTTGAAGTAAGCTTACTCGAAGACGATTTGGTACACATTTACGGATCTAACAATCATTGTAAACTTGCTGTGTACTGAAGGTACAAAAGAAAATGCAAAATGAAATTAAAAAATGAAAAATTAAATTTACTAGCTCAGCAGATAAAAATTAAAGGGCGCAAAAGAACAATTAAACTCAGGGTTACTCTCACAATTAAACCTATCATGAAAAGTAAAATGTGTGCGTTTGAAAATTTGACCTTTAAACTCCAAAAATTGAAAAGGATTGATCTCAAAAATAAAAGAACAGAAATTTTGAATGACGTTAACAATCATAAATTTTATTTAAAAAAAAAAGAAAAAAAAACATTTAATTACAAATTGCAGAAAATTTAACCATGGACTGAAGGTCCTGGACGAAAACAAAAACTGCATGAATCTACAATTACAACAGGACAATGCAAATCCTTTAACAAAGCAAAAAACAAATTTGTTCTAGAAGAAAATCCTTTTACACAAAAAATCCACGTGGTTTCAAAATTAAACGAACTAAATTAATTTAAACGTGGACAAAACAAGAAAAATTTACAAAATTGAAATTTAAATACAAGCACAATGCTTCTTTTCACCTAAACCGAGGTGATTAACAATAAAAAAACAAATTTGAAAACTAGAAAACGGAAAAATTAAACTCTTAAAACTTAAAATACCTTCCAGAACAAATATAATAAAAGATCTTATATCTAAATTGTGCACATAATAATATAATGCCAATTATTATTAAATGAGTTCCTAGATGGACGAGAAAAATTAAAAGCACGAGTACAAAACTAAAATCAAAATGTAAGGACAAAATGGCAGCTAAGGAATTAAATATACATGTACTTACTCGGTCGTCAATCGAGAAACTCCACCTCTCAGGGATAACAGTCGCATATATATAAAATAAAACAGCTGCGTGCGCTGCACCTAACGCACAATGATTATAGAAAACAACTACATTTGAACAACATAAACAAAACTGGTGAACGCAATATGTACAATTGAATGAAATTAAATTAAACAACTGAACAATTAAACAATTAAATTCAACAATCAATTCAATTAACAAAATCCTATTTAGAAATAAAATATTAATTTCTGAGAAAATTGTCGAGCAAATTGATAAAGATTACTCTCAACAAATAAAATATCACTGAATTTACGAACCCCGGGGTGCCAAACCACAGCAGTATGTATACGTACCTAGATTCCTTTACAAAGTTCTTGCAAAATCAAAATTTTTTAAGACCGGTATTGGTAATTATTACGTATTACCTATGTAAACTTGTTGCATCGATGTTAAATTTGTAAATATTTTATCGAGATGACATGTGAAATCGAAGAGGGAGACTTACCTACACTGAGAGAAATGAAATGGTTATTTCAACATTTTTCGTAGTGTCACGAATATGAGCATTGATTTAACCATGTTGCATTCAAGTGAATCATATGCTCCTATTTGAAACAAACATATTTATATTGTTGCACATTTAGAGTTAATTTAACAAGATTATAGTGTTCAGGCGTAACCAATATTTTATCTTGTTGGTTTAATCCCACAAATTGTCGATTTGACATTTGAAAAAGGTGTTCTTTAAGCATTTACTATCGGTGTTAACTCAATGAAATGTAATATTTAATACTATTACATATAGGGGATCGCACATGCGTATAGTCAGTCAGTATCCAACCTCGGTAGCAGTAAGATCTATGTTTGTAAGCTTCTGTAACATTAATATTGAATAATAAACATAATCAAAACCCATCGCGGAGTATATATATATAACATGGCGCAGTCAGAATAAAAAATAAACAAAATACAAAAAAAAAGAATCAGTGAAAGGAAGAAAAAGTGCAACAAATTATAAAAAAAAAGTGTCAGAAATGAACAAAACAAAATGGAGAATATATCTCAACCCGAGAAGATGAAAATAAAGTGCGATCTAGCAAAAAATTGGGAATTATATTCTACCGCGAGTGGTTGCAGTGGGAAACCAGCCGAAATACAAGCAGCGACGCTGTTACACTGTATAGGAAAGGAAGTTTGCGAAATTTTAAATAATATTGAAATTACGCTGGAAAACACATCTATCGGCAGCCGGATGCAGGAGCAAGACAGAAGACACGTTTCACCCAAGGGCCGCACAAGGATGGAAGATCATTGGAAAGAGGTGTCCGGCAAATTCAAACAAGATCGTTTGTAACGGATTCGAACAATTCTAGAACAGGTCGGTGTACACGTTGTAATTTTACGCATGCGCAAAACAGTTGTCAAGCTTATGGTAAAATAAATCATTTTGCCTCTAAATCGTATTAAATCGATTAATATGATAAAAACCAATTCCGTTGAAAATAATGATTATTTGGTGGATAGTATTACGAAATCGGTAAATGCTGATAACGAATTTTGGTTAAATGTTGTTATTAATGATTTATTATGAAACGTTAAATTGTACTTTCATTTCAAATGTATGAATAAAACCTTTATAATTTTTTAGTTATGTTATTGAGCTAATATAAGTTTAGTATATAATGCCGTAAATGTTTGATATATATATTGAATATATTGTCATTGTAAAACGTTTTTTGTTGTTGACTTTACCTGAAGTTGATTAGTTCAGTACGAAAGATATTACGTAATTTACATTGTATGTGTCTTTAACAGTGATAATTTCCAATGAGATTACCATCCGTTGATATCAATGTGTTCCTTCTATTACCTATTATAGTATTCGTAATTAGGCAATATATAGCTATGCGTTGCTATCAATGGACTTATTGATGAATGTGCGGGCGGATTTTTAATTTCATCGATAGATCCATCGATTACAGTGTATCTCTGTTTATTACATTAATGATACAGTAATCGATGGATCCATCGATGAAATTAAAAACTTGCCCGATCAGTAACGTGATTGTAAGCAAAATCGCGAATGATTCCACTAACAAGAAAATCTTTTTCGTATAACCACCTAAAAGTGTTGAATTACATGCAAATAGTCATTCGATGAATACTACAGGTAGGTTAAATGAAACAATATAAGTTTTGAATCAACATTTTATAGTGCTAAACCAATATTATAAAATTATAGAGACAATTATTACTTCGTGTGTCTACAACAAGTAACTGTGTTGGAATAATGCTGTTGTATTATTCAATTAGCAGGTAGAAATTGTTAATGGAAAATTAAGTACGCGTTCAAAGAATCACGCGTAGTCTGTTTCTTATAACATTTATTATTATTCAGTTAACCAACGCAATTTAACATTTTTTTACGTATTGCATTAACACTACAATATCATTGCTCATATTGAAAAAGAAAAAAGTGTTCAATACACCATTTTATTAGTTAATACAACACTTTTTTTCTCTCAGTGTAGACTGGGGCCCTCTGACATCCTACACTTTCTAAAAGGAATAGGACTGGAAGGCCAGCTGTAAAGCAGCAAGAATAGGGGACACAATAGATCTTTTAGGTCGCAGTGTAACACCACCCTTTTACTTACATACATACATACATACATCGAGATGACATAGTAGAGGATTTAATTCTATCGAAACAATTATTTGAATTTCTAAATAACTTCCATTCTTATCCAGGAAAAAAAAATATTTTATATATTAAAGAAAATTCTTCGACACCTCAAAATGATGTCGAAAAGAAAATTTGTGTACTTTTAATCTTTCTCTTCTTGTAATTCCTCTTTTTTTTGTGATGTAAATTTATTAACAGATTGCAATAAACTCTACAACTTCATTAAAATTCTATTAAAATTGTAGGTACATACCTTTGGTTCCACGGAAATTTCAAAAATAAAATAGCAAATTTAAACATTTGAAAAATCGCACACAGTATACTAATACCACCTGCAAAAGGCGTCTCCCGCAATTAGTTACGAGTTTCGAAATTAAGTTTCGAAATATAACAAAGAGCTCCTCGTTTTCGTATGACAGGCTATTATTATTTGGCTATACTAAAACTTGTGCAATTTACTTTGTTGTAGAAGCAAAAATTCTAGTATAACGTTGGCAATAGTCATATATACAAGTTGGTAAATATAAATTTGAAGAGAGCCATAAAATTACGTAATATCGTTTCTGTTTGGTTGCTATTAAATATTTCATTCTGATATATTTTGGCATTCTAATTTATGCGTTGAAAGATATTAATAAATTTTAGCAATCTCATTATTTTTCAAGAAAATTTTAAGTTCCGCCGAATGCAACATCGAATAACAAATCTCAAGTGAATTGTAAAAGCGAACTGGCAATTAGTAAGAAATCACATTATTCGCATACCTTCGCATTTTATTTTTTCGACATTGAGACCTCTGCTGACTCACCTAAATGTAATCATCGTATTTAAGACGTTCCTGAATTCGCTCGTAAAAAAGTTATATCGAGAAAATCTGTGCGTGACCGCGGTCCCTTTGCCTCGGCCAGAAGGTCAATTATACTTTCCGCGCTGCTAAGAATAATTAGATCGTATCAATCTATTGCCGTCTGGGGTATTTGTACCTGATGCATTGTAATTTATCCACGTTTACTTAATGTGATTAAATCATGCATCCATTCAATATAAGGTTACAATATTGGTTTCCACGTATTAAAATTATTATTGGATTATTTCACCTCTCCTTCGGTTTGATTATTACACATACCACCGCATAAGCGGCGCCTCGCGAATTACTAGGATTCATTAGGCGTTTTACCCACACACTGAGGAACGTGAATCATACGAACTTCGCAATAATTAATCTGTGAAAAATCCTTGACACGAGGCGGGCAAATGATAAAACAGTATTACGCCAATATGTCTTTTATGTTAACGCACTTCTTCTCTATAGTAACAAATTACCAATTAAAATATTATTAAACTAAAACCGCGGTAGCCGATATTTTAAAAAAGTAAGTAAGAAACAAGACGAAATTCTAAACAGATATATAAATGACTGGTATTAGTTTCCTAAAAAAAAAATGATATTCACATTTCATCCGTAAATTGGACACGAAACCATACAACTCCCAAGAAAACGCAGCGTTATCAAACGTTCAGTAGATGAAATAGATATACGTTGGTGAGTATCTTGTTTTTAAATGTGTCTGCCAATATTTGACAAAAGTTGTTCAAAATCTACCGCAAATATACGAATAAAGTTCTTAAATTGCTGAGCATCTTCAATTTGAATAAGTTATTGTAGGCCCCATAGTCTCTTCTCATTATCCATGTTCTTACTCAACACATTCTATTTTTCTTCTGCTCATTGGAATTTTGACATAAAACCAGAAAACCCAATACACCAGACTAATATGTTATAATTATATATCACGTTATTTGTCCGAAATAAGTTCTGTTTCTGGAATGAAATACGAGAAGGGCCATCTCTGCAATTTCTGTAGAACACATAATTATTTTACGAATTTGCTATATTACATGGGGAGAAAACTCTTGCCAGAAAGTAAGCAGGGATGTTCTTGATAGGCATTCCGAAAAAAAAATGTTGTACCTATATAAAGTACAGAGCGTTGAACGTCTAAAATATATCGTTAAAACAACAAAGTGACAGTCACAGTTCTTTACCAAATAATTTGGTTGAGATAATTTGACTAAATATTTTTGTTGCTGCAACATTGGGTTCAATCTTAGTTTATTTGAAATAACGCAATATCTTGTTGAATTAATTAAGTTTTCCTTGACAAAATTTACTTTGTCGCCGTAAATAAAACAGTTTTTCAATGTATAAGTAATCTATATGTTAGTAATAAATTAAATTAATGCACGGAATTCAGCATATTAAAAGTATTTAAAATATACAGGGTGTATCAAATAAAAAAGTAAATTTTGCTTGGGTGTTAACTACACGACATATAAAGCACAAACCCGCGGAAACCGGTTTTCATCATTAAAAAAAAAAAAAGTAAAATTTAGAGCCAAAAATTCTTTAGTCCGGCCCTGATGCAATGAAACATCATGTTAAGCACCCGCTAAACGTGGTATTATGTATAAATACATTGCACTCATTTAGTATTAGTCTTAATGGTATGCCGTAAATTCATTTAACGTCATTCTGAATAAATAAAGGCCCTTGTAAAAATAGCAAAATTGAGGCATTTTAAATTTCTTCTTTTTATAAAATAAACATTCCTTTTTTGTTAAGAGCATTCTACGTAAGTCTACAAAGTATTATTTTTAATATCCTGATAAGACGTTCGAGTTTCACCGGATATGCGATTTCAGTAGTTACAAAAAAGTAAATATTTTGCTTTCGCTTTGTCGAATCGAGAGTTAGTTGTTAATAAACGATCCCACATGATTTTGAGTTATTTCTTTTGGATTTATTTAATCAAATAACGCAAATGAATTAAATCGAATTACACAGAAATAAATGTAGATACAGCAAATTTGCAAACACGCCTTTTTACTATGATGTCGCGCGAAAATGAATCTATATTTGCCGATGTATTCGATGCTTCGATTTTCTTTATATGAAATCATGATGGTCCTGAAAAGGATCGTTTTTTTCGAGACGGGAAGAATTTAAATAAAATGTCCGAAGTGGCTTGCACTCCAAGCGGCGATCCACACAAAACTAACAGCGGTAATGGCTGAATGATAGTGGTATGTGGGGGTATACTCGGGACAGCATTTAGGTTGGGCACAGGTGCGGCTCCAGCCCACGGCATTTACAAAATATTTTTTTTCTCGTTAATGCTTACAGATAGAACCCCTGTGCATTAAGACTTTTTGATCGTAAATGATTACAGCTGCTACATATTATTATATTTACCTCTATATCGGATACACCCTGTATATTAGGCTTTTAAAATGCTGGGTTTCATCCCCATTTATGTAACAATATTGGAACATCCAGGTGTTCTGAATTATTACAAGTATTTTTTTATTTCACTTTCACATTAGCTGCACTTATGTATTTTCTTGCAATAATAAAAAAGTCCTGTTATATGTTGTTTTAGAATTGAACTAAAATATTCAGAGAAATATAAGCTCATTTCAATTACATAATAGTGTCATGAATTTAAAGTCAAAAAAGAAGAAATTGTTTGTTTCAAATAATCTTCTTAGTATAGTTAAAACAGCATTGTAGGTTCACTTGATTTAAAGAAATATTTTTTTTCCTTAGAAAGATTGATATATTTGGATTAAATAAATTTGCTTAAAAATACTATGAGTTTTAAACAAATACTATTGTCACTGTAACTATTTGGCTTTATTTGATTTGATTTTAGATTCCTTAATTTAAACATACGCATTATTAACTTAAACATAAACGGTTGACAAAACTCTAAAGGTTGAATTGAGTATAGACTTTTTTCAGGGAGCCAAAGTTTCTGCACTTTTTTTTTTTTTTTGTCGGTGGAAAATCCTTTATTGACACCATGTACTGCTCACAAACATGGTAGTGTGGGACTCCCAGCTGGTAGGACTGTACCTGGTATGCCCACTAAAAACCACCCTATGAATTTCCCCCCGTAGCAGTCACGGAACCATCTTTCAGATATCTCCATCTTGAATGCACCTAGTGGCTAGTTATCCTTATCTGTCATTCGGTGTTTCCTTGACATCTTTGCCTTTGTAGCATCTCCTTATGTTTCATTATCACTTTAATCATTTCGTGTATTACTTCCCACTTTTCCCGCGATTGCATCATATTATTGATCAGGTTTGTAGCTGTTAGTTCTGCATTTACTTTGTTGCTCACATCCTGTCTGATCGCTTTCCAGTTTTTGCAGACCAGAATGGCATGCTCCGGGGTATCTACTTCTCCGCAATACGCACATTCGTCGTCCAATGTCTTCCCTATTCTCTTTGTGTATGATTTGAAGTAACCATGACCAGTGAGGGCTTGGGTTAGGTAAAACTCTAGATTTCGGTGGTTACATTCTATCCACTTGTTCAGGTCTGGTATGAGCCTTCTAGTCTATTCACCTTTTGGGGTATTACTGCACCTTTCTTGCCACGCTTTCAGAGTCCAGGCTTTGGCCGTCGCTGCTTGTGCTTTGTTACCGTCTTTGTATACTTTCTTTCTTTCCAGTGCCATCAAATCAATAGGCGGGAACCCTGCAATGACTTGGAGTGCTGCTGTAGAAACCGTTTTATAGGCCACTCTAATTAAAACTTTTCTTTGAGTTTTCTCCATTCTTAAGGCGTTTCTTTTTTATTTCCATTGCGTGTTCCCACACTGGGGCTTCATACAATAAAGTCGAGTATACAACTCCGGCAAGGATCTGCCTCTTGCTGCTCCTTGGTCCTCCGATATTAGGCATTGGACGTATTAGCTTTCCTATTCTATTTTCAGCCTTACCCGTAACTTTTTCAATATGGTCCTTGTAGCTACCTTTCGTGTCAAACCAAACTCCCAGATATTTAACGGTCTTCTTGGGGTCTGCACTTGTAATTAAAAGTATTTTTGCTAAAAATTTCAAGTGCAAGTTTCTCAAATGTGGACATTTTGATATTGGCCGCTAATAGGACCAAGACACAGATCTAATCTTGAATTAAATATAATTAATTGTCTAGTTCAATTACGGTATAGGAACAGATACATATACCTAATTTCCCTATTTCCTTACCAAGTTAATAAATATATTCTAATTAGTCAAATCCAGGAGATACCTCTACAAAACCCATAAATATAAGTTGATATGAACTTTCCAGGATACGCTTACGTATTTATTTTAACAGAATTACAACGGTCCAATTTTAGCCGGGGCGTCGTTCAAATATTCCATCATCTCGGCATAGTTCGGTCGCCTTCATGTCGTATTCTAAGTGCACGTGTACTCACTAGTCCGCCGCGCGTTCGTCTTCGGTAGACTGCCGGCCCTAATAATACGCGCGCTTACCGAGCGCGTGTGTGTACGCGCGGCTACGCGGACATCGAGCGTCGCGGCGACCTTCGCCCAAATTTCCGCGGCGCTACCGTCATACGCAAACGGACCTCCCGGCCCGAGGAATCCGCCGCGGCGACCGTTTTGTGTGTTTATTTTAGTACCGATCGTCGTCGCGATGGTCAATAGAAGGGGACATTGGACCAGATCGAGGTTTTCGGAAGTATTTTTGTGTATCTGCTTAAATGTAGCGTGGAAAACTAAAACAACGGAACAAGTTATTATCGATTCAGAAACAGTATGGAACCAGTTTGGAATTCTCGTATGTTTGCATTATGAACAAATTAGGGGAAGGAAGACGGGAACATTAAGCTTTAGAACACTGCATCAGGATTGCAAATTGATATACAAGATTCTAAGTAGGCTTGTTGTAATCTTTAAACATTTATCTGCTAATGGATGAATTTACAATTTTTCGATGAGTACTCTTGATGTTGTGAAAAAATTTTGAAAAGAAATGTGTAAATTACACCATAGGGGCAAGATGGGGTTCCAGGTGAGTTAAGAATGGGTCGTACCATAAATCTAGGTAATAGGTAAAAAAATAGATTCTTAAAATATTCTTAAAAACATGTAGGAACAAAGCTTAAACTCTTTAAAGCGGAACTACTTAAAATAAAAAAAAAATACAATAACGATAAGAATATTAAACTGAATCTTCACAATTGAGACAATAGAAGACGAACTCATCGTTATTCGCACAGCCTCCATGTACCTAACTTCGCCATCCATGGCATTGTATCAATACTTCCCCTTACAATACCAACATTGAGCGTCATCTTCCTCAACAGAAGAACTTGATTATTTCCTTGACGTTTTCTAAAAATCTATCTCTTTGCTTTCCTTACAAAATTCGGCTTCTTGATCTCTTCTGTTTTCTTCTTTGTCATTTTTTTTTCCTTTAACTCTCCCTCAGCACTTCTATTTGCCTTAGGGATTCTCCAGACTTCTATTTTCTTGTAGCAGATTTTTCTACGTAGTCCGTATAAGAATTGTTGTCTTTCCCTTGTTACGCTTTGATTGACTTTACTCCTAACATGAGAAATAGGCATTATGTCTTCGAGAAAGCATAATGGCATATCCAGGCATAACGGACCAGACTGAAGAGTGATATAGTGATGTCCTCATGTTGCCCCATCTTGCCTCTTTGGGACATTTTCTGGTTATGTTATAATAACATATTAAATATTTGAAATAAACAAATGACGCACTATAGAAAATATATGTAATACATGTCAATTAATAAGCACAAAAAAGTGTAGTTGTAAATAATTTACTTATGCTTCCGATACTGACCGTTGAACTCACCATCAAAAATAATAACGAAATTCTGGAAATTGCAAAGTTCACGCACAAACAGCAATAACTTTGTTAATTACGACTAGTAAAGTTTCCTACATTACAACAAACATAAACCAGCACTTGTCAATATTAGGACTGCTATTATTTGACAGATGCTTACTGCCGTTTCGTAGATAAGACGATGTCCCCATCATGCCTCGTGGCCCCATCTTGCCCCACCCTCCCCTACTGTATTTCGAACTTACATATTTTTTAGATTTTAAAGAAGCGAGTGAATGCTTTAGATGCAAACAGGAATGTGCTTTGATTTTCTTTTCGCGTTGACTGGCCACATGATTACTTCTACCGATTTATTACTTTAAAAAAAAATGAGTTACTTCCTTACGATCTTGAATAGGGTACTTACAAGGGCCTACGTTAAAAATATGAAGCTGCCCCATTTGCAGCAAGTTATAAAAACAAACATTGTAGATTTTAATTAATGGTGTTACTAATTTTCACTTTTAGGAACTAAAGCAATCGGGTATTAGCAGAAAACCGTGAATATAACCTTTGTACGTCAAATTATTATGAAATAGTTGAGTGTAGGCTTTCATGACCGTAATTCATAGCAAATATGTCATTCGGGTGTGATATCCTTCTTCGAAGAAGGAGTAGAAACAGTAGAAGATCATTAGACAACAACTTACCCAAAAGGCTTACAACTAGATGTAATTCATTTAGCAAGATACTGCCTAACCTTGACGTACTTCCTATGGAACGGAGACTTATGAACAAAACAGCGGTGCTGTAGTGGGGTTACTTCTGTTAACTATCGTCGCCAACATTTTTATGGAGGCTTTCAAACAAAAAGCCACCGCATCCAGTAGGACGAAACCAAAATGTTCAACAAACAGTCACCTATCGTATGAGAAGTCTTCCTTAACACAATATTTTCATAGCCGAAGGCAAACGTCAATAACACTATTGCCAGAGCCTGGAGGGAAGGAGGATAGTACTATTTCCAAATATAAAATTAAAGAAATAAATTTATAATAATATATAATAAAGAAATAAATAAAGTTTAATTTGACCCTGATAGATAAACTCAGAGCACACCCTATTCTGAGCTTAACTCCTTTTTCATTCGAGAGATGTTGTTTGCAAAAAAATACGGCAAGGAGATGATCGAGAAGGATATTCTTCCAACGCGTGATTCTCTGCACAAGCAGGACACCTCAGTTTAGATTTGCACTAAGATTTAACATGCCCATAACGACAGCAATTCTGACATTGACTAACAGGAGGAATGTATTTTTCAGGAATTCTATATATAACTAAAAAAAAATGAGACATACTTAGAGAGAACTCTACCACGGAAGGTAACTACCATCGATGATGGTGGTTGAACCAATGAAGACTTTTCGTCCAATGTTTTGAATCATCGTATTCTCTAATAATACCTTTACAAGGAACAAGGTAACTCGGAATGTAGTCTTTCAGTTTATTTGCAAAACTTAAGAGATTTAAATTCCACTGATAATTTATTTTTACCTCGCCTATCAAACCCTTTGAATGCCCTCCATCTTACTGCCATAAAGTAATGTACCGATACGCATATCCCTAAGTTATCCCACATTTTTATCAACAGATTCTAAATAAACAATAAAAGGCGGTTTATCAAAAATTTCGTAATTATAATAGGAATTATCTACAAAATATTGAGAGGCTTTATTTTTCAAAACATCGATAATTTTTTTTTTGATAAATGTTAAACTTGCTTACTAAGAGGAATAGCCGCATTTAGGTCTTTTTCAGCTTCAGATTTTTTGTTAGGAAAATAAAAACCTTGTTCCACAGTTTTTTGTAAATCTGGTAAGATATAAATCGGAACATCTCTCTGTGATAATAACGCTACATCGGAATTTGATTTTAATTCCGTTTCCAAACATTGAATTAATAGAACTGTTTCCTTAAAATAAAAATTCAAATTATCAGACGTGTCCATCTCTGGATGCCTGGGGGATTTTTTTAAGTTTTACTATATTTTAATTTTGTTATTAATGTTCTTTTTAATATTTTAAACAAATACGATGGAAATAAATGATAATTATATATAAAAGAAAGAGGAGAAGAAAGGAATAGACTAACACTGGGGCTCACCACAGGGTACCCAATTCAAAAATAGCAAGCTCAGCCAGCGACACGTTCGTTCTGCACAAATGAAGATATCGAACTGGTTGAGGAATGTCAAAACGCTTTTTGTTATGAAAGAACATTTATTAATGATGAACATATTTCTAGTATAAATGGTACTTAATTCCCTATTAACATTATAATCACAGAAAAGCAAATTTAATCTCTATGGAACCTTAATAAGTCGTAATTATATACTATAAAACAAATGTAAATGAAGTGCGTATGGCCTTGACGAAACCACGGCTCATAAATAGAATCATTTCAAAAAAATAAATATATGGCAGAGTTATTAAATTGTAATTTTTAAAAGAATGTTTACAGGAATCAAAAAGAAAAAACATAGATTGGCTTTGTAGCGTACTACATTTTTTGGCATATAAAAACATTATTATCAAAGACAGAGTTAACCCAAAACTAATTTTTTCAAATTTTCCTTGTCTTTAGTGTCTTTTGTTGTAGCAGTAATATTAATCTACTTTCTTTATGTCAGCATGATACTGTATGACATGACTTGTAATCGTTTTGTAGTTAATATTCGTAATTTCTGAAACTAACTGTAATCAATGCACAGAAAATGTGAAACGAACTTATGATTCGGATAAAAGAGGGATTGTAATTAAATCAGGGTGTTTTTTTGCCGCCATAGTACTAGCCCTAAATAATTTTATTTATTTATGCATGCACTAGTACGTATGAGTCTATATCACAACGATGGTAATTCATAAACAAAAAAAAAATAACAATACTAAGTAGGAAAATATTTGCGGCCATGAAAACTTCATTATCATTTTAAATTTAACTTGAAATGTCTGAGAGTTCCGGGAAACAAGTTTGATTAACTTTTCAGATATTTTTTTTTATACTTGCGAAATTTGTTTTGAAAAATAATAAAAAATAATTTTGGTTGCTTCCTACCCACATCCATATATCTTTCATAATGGATGAAACAAACACAATAAATGTGTTGGATTCCTGGCTATAACGCCTTCCTAAATAATTCTGCGTCCGTCAAAACGTTATAACGCCTACTGTCGGTATGACACAATGTGTCGCTACCTTCTGCCCTATTCGTTTAATTAAAGGCCGTAGAAAGCTCGTATCGCGTTTGTTGGTAAACAGTAGGATGTAGGCTGAACGTGTTTGGTGCGTTTCTGTTTGGTAGTTCGTCAGACACGATCGCGTCCAGTTCTACGAACATATGAGTATGAGTACCTACTCGAGCGCGCTTCACTGCGTGCTTCCTTGAATAAATACATATTATGGAGATAGAATTTACATACAAGCTGTTATACGTGTATGAAGTTGTATTTTAAGAAGCGTGTTTAGAATATTAATTAAAACATTGCTTCCGTCGTGTCGGTTGTTGTAGAATAGATGCTATTTAGAATTAATAAGAGTGGTATTTGCGTCGTGAACGTGTAATTTTAATAACGGAAATAGTTTTTCTTTTTCAATAGAGAAAATGGAAATGTAGGTATATCTACGGAAGTTTGGCCAAGTGACAAATGTTTAAGAAATGAAAGAATAAATTCAATTAATACTGAATAATAATAAATTTATCACTCTAAAGGATAAAAATTATTACAATCTAACGAAAAATAAAAAAAGTTTTTCTAATCAAAATATTCGTTCTTGGCGCTGATCACTGCACTCACAACTCGCCACATCCTTGCGATTAATTTTGTTAGGATGTCGGCTGGCACAGTGGTGCATTCTTGTTGCAGAACGTTCCAGAGTTGTTCTTATGAAGTAGGACCAACAATTTGCACGCTTGTGTCAAATTTATACCACAACAACTCAACAGGGTTGAACTTGATCGTTGACATGCATACACGCAGAAAAATACATACTTTTGTCAAATAAGTGTGCACTATGTGTGTCAAAAATCTCTATTTTGTGTATCCTCAAAACAATATTTTCCTACAAGAAGAAAATTATTATCTCTGTTCTATTTTCTTGGATCAAGACTACGACACGGTTATTTTGAAAGAATAATTATATTGAATTAAATAACGTTATACATACAATATTTAATAGCGTTCTTGCTACAAAATATCTAGTTTTAAGATACTTGAATGAAAATCCTAGCTTTGCTTTGTTTAAATAACTACTAATTTTGGCTTGAAAATTATAAATGTTTGATTAAGGATATGAATATTGTCTATACAAGTATCGACAAGCATGCTAAATAAATAATAATAGTTTTATTTAGGTGATGATCATTTACATAGATGTGAAATGTCAGAAAAAGCAAAATAATAATAATGAGAAAGGTAACAACTTTCTCATTAGTTGACATTTAATTTAAATGCCTACGTAAATAAAATTATTATTATTTACTTATTTAGCATTTAAAGAATTTGTATCAACAAAATCCATATTATATTTATATCAATCATTTAAGATTGCTAATAGAGTTTTTTGTTTGTTAATAAATTAGTGCTTTGCTCATTATTATTTTCATTTGCTTATAGGGGGTATTTGTAATTACCTAGCTTATTGCACGTACGTTGGTTATTTATTTGGTTTTAGCTAAGCAGTCTTAAGTGCGTATAGTTTGTTATCCAGTGGTGCTGTTTTGGAATTAAACTTTTTGTATTTTCGTTATGCTGAAGAATGCTCCGATATATATATTTCTTTTTTCTTACCTATACTTGTAGACAATATATACATTAATTTCTCATTGTAGTATAAATAAATAATTATTAAGTATTATAATTTTTATTTATGTTTATTATAAACGTAAAACAACATATTTCATGTTATTTTGAGACAGGATAGATCACCCAACAAAACAAGTCCTACAACAATGAATTTAATTGAAATTACACGTAAAAAGAAAACGAAAAGTACTTACGTTCAAAAATATCTTCTAGAGGCTCTGTAAAGCGGCAATTTTTCTTAATTGCATACGAGTAAAATTGCACTTAGCTGATCTAAATCCAGTTACCTGGGAACCTCTCTTTACCTCTAACTAAATAATTTCCCTATGATTGTTAATAATAACAACAAAAATATAATACAGTAGTCTCTCAATTATGTGAATACTGCTTTATCTGCAACGCTGAAATATTTGAACAACCAAAAAAGTGGTTAGTTCACATAATCGCGAATCTACTGTAAATCGGTCTTTTCTCATTCTCAGAAAAAAAGCTATACTACAGTTTTTTCTTAATTTAACACAGCCAGTTGTTAAAAAGAGTAAGCCAATTATTTTTTTAATCAAATAAGTGTGAATATGTCAAATAAAAAAACATCAGAAATAGGTATACTAAACCTATGATGTACAATCTTGCGCTGCATTAAATCTGCAATGAAAAATACCACGTTCCATTAAAAAAAAAATACTTTAAAGATATCTATATTGGACATGAGTTTCTGAACAGCATATAAAGGATATTGCAGTTACCGCTGTCGCAGTCAATACTTATGACCATGTACTTGCATCCACATCAGTAGAATATCTTAATGTCTACTAGCCTGTGAAATATTTATTTTTATTTGAAAGAGTGCGAACATCAAAATTTTGACAAAATTGCAAATATTTCAAAAACGATTTGCTTTAGGAATAGGAAATATTAATGCAAACTTATCAAAAATGATACGAACAATACACATTCCATTTAAAAGTTGATATCGACACCCTGTATAGCAAAAGTGCTATAAGGCTGAAATTCTTTCCTTAAATAGTCAGCCATGACTACTCTGCAAGTTTCATAATCAAACTCGTACTAGAAGTTCGAAAAATTCTAATGATTCAGTTCGGTGGGAACCTTTATATTCATATATCCATGGTAGTAGCGGCTTGGTGCTCAAAAATTATAAATAAATCTTGAAGAAATTATTTAATGATTTTGACGTTTCGCTATAGTGTACTATAGCTTTATGAAAAAATATTCATCACAAACTGAAACTTCACGCACATTCTCTTATGTTATATTTTCAAAATTTGGTTTTGAATTATATTAATTAGTAAAAATAAACACAATGTATAGGTACTAAAGTTAATTAAACACAAATTTTTAAGGCCACTTTCGTAGAAAATCCTGTATATATGCTACTATATTATATTATTGAATAATTAAAGATTTTGTACGAATTTCAATTTTTTTCAGTAACATCATTGCATAACATATTAATTGGCAAACAATTTAAATCAAATAAACAAATATCTTCGCTATGTAACTTTATTTTAGATACAAACATATATCCAGTTGTCAAAAATTAATTCTAACTATTATACAGGATGTAACAAAAATGCGATTATTTAGTCCGGGTCTGACAGAAGAAAACGTATAACTTTAAATTCCTGCTAAATACTTTGAATATTACGTATGAATACACTGCATTCATTACGTTCTAAAAGCATTCTAACAGTATGCCGATGTCTACGAGTTCATCGAACTTTACCTAAATAAATCAGGGCCAGTAAGCCAGAAAATAGCAATACCTAAGGTATTTCATACTTTTTGTAAAATAAACATTCCGTATTTTTCTAGGGTATTCTACAAAGTGACTATTGTTTTGATATCCTCATAAGATGTTGGAGTTCCTCCGGATATACAAATTCAATACTGCTAAGCTCAGGGCATTTACAAATCTTTTTTTCTCGTTTGTGGTTACAGATAGACCCCCTGTCCATTAAGAAGTTTCGATCGTATGTGATTACAGCTATTACGTATTATTTTATTGCATTGTATTTCTGTTACACCCTGTATTTGGAATTTCAAAGGTTTACTTATTTCTTCCGTTTCGAAAAGATTGCGCTCGCGTAGATGCACCGTATTTCCCTCCAGGAAATACCATATTTTATTATTAAAGTTTAAAACTAGCACCAAATAAAGGTTTGTGCATTATTTATCATCGAAGCAGATATATGTAGTTTATAAAAAGAGTTTATCGCCACCTACATTCGCTTCTGGGAATATTACAGTAATATAAATCGGTAACAAAGTTTTGCTGTAATTGTCAATAGTGGTTGTTATCGAATCCGGACAATGTCCAAACTCGTTCTTCTTCTGATTATCTCACCGGTTTTTTTGCGACAATTGCAGGCGACTTCCCTTCTCTATTTTTGGCTGATGAATGGCGCAGACTGGCGATAAAGGACATCCAGTTGGCTCCGTGTCAGACAGAAAAAACGAATCAGCCAAACGACGTCCATTGGCATTGTGAATAATGCCAATTGGATAACAAACACTTAATGCTCTCACTCGTCTTAATGAGACCTTTAATATTTGTTTTCTCTCGCTTTTAGTAAATTGATGCTTTGTTTTTTATAGTAAAATGCAGGAGGCTAACGTAAAGAAATGGAATTAAAGAGTGATCAATTTGTCGAACACAAAAAAATACTTTAACGTTAATATTATTTTTATTTATTCGTCATCGCGTAACAAAGAAATTTCACTATACTTCACACTCAATAGCTATGCATTAACATAACAATTTACTTTTATTGTTGCTTGTAACGTATGAGGTGCAATAGAAAGTAAGCTTCATATTGATTGTTTTAATTACAGTTATTACTTATAATTTATAATAATCGCATTATGTTTTGTTATGAGAAACTGGAAATATGTAGTTAAAATCGGTTCAATTTTTTGCTTAAAAGTTATCTTGATTAATCGTTTTCTTAGTACAGTTTTCTGTTACATATTTTATATGTAAATTATTAAATTAGTGTACTATAACGTTTTGTAGGCGAATATTGTTGCTATTTAATAAGCAGCTAGAAATGCACTTAGGCACTCGTTAATATTGAAGTCTACCAGAAAAATTATATAGGTGTTTTTTTTGCATTAAAGGGATCTCAGCCCATCAGCCACGTTATTGTAGTTTATGCAGGATCTAGGCTTCATATTTGAATCTTACATTTCTTGATAAATTGCCATATAGTGCGGTATACTTTTATGTTAAATTTCAAAATAGGTATGATAGCTGTAGGTAGCTGGACGTTTAAGTTAATCAGACTTTTAAATAGTTTGCGTCGCTGTGCTTTATAATTCAAACACCCCAAAATCTACTAGCTGGAGAATCTACTACTCCCAATTTATAAAGATGTGCTGGATAAACACCATGCCCAAAACTCAATCTAGCGATCGTACTGCAGAAAGAACGCGGAACTGTAATGCTGTTATGCCAACGAGGGTGACAAACACTGTCATGGATCTTAACATAATGCGTAACTTTTTCGTTGTTTGCCTCAGTTCTCTTGTAAGAAATGGGCTTTAATTTTGCCGGCAACTACACTTGGAAAAATAGTACTATAATATTTTCTATCCAGGCTAACCGCCGCCACTTTGGCTAAGACGTCCACCTTTTCATTGGAAGTAATTCCTACATGACCCTTCACCCAAAACATTTTCACGTCTCTCTGCTGTGCTTTCAGCTCCGCACAACTGGTTCGAATCTTCAACACTAGCGGATGTACATTTGTGAACCATTTCTTCCCTCTAATAGCTTGGGACATTTAAGGAGTCTGACATTATAGCGCTTTTCGGTGTTTCTAAAGATTTAGTGTACTTAAGTGCCTTCCAAATCGCTCTGGCTTCAGCAGAGAAATTATTTAGCTCTGCATTCAAACAGAAAGACCCACTTACGTCGTTAATGGGGTCAAAAAAGCACAGCCACAACCGTTTGATGTTTTCGATGCATCCGTATATATAACAGTGTGCTCGGAAGGCGTATCGAGAATTTCTGTATGTATGCCTTTGGCCAGAATAATCTGGAAAGGACACCCGTATTGGTTTAGCATATTGATGGAAGTCTATCTTTGGAAATTCTGATGGATAGGCTATAGAAAGGTTTAAACTAGAAAGAGCCTATCAGCTGTAGTTAACAAGAGAGGTTTTTTCTTTGCCCAGAATGGGGATGACAGTTCTAACACCGAAAGTCTACGGATATTATAGAGGATATTAGTGTCCCCTATTATCTGCAATTTTAGTATATACTTGGCTGCAAGATATCCCGGCGAAGTAGTAGAGGCGGTTCTTGTGCTTCCACATATAAAGCATCTCGTGGTGTGGATCTCATTGCGCCTACACAGATACAAACAGCCTTATTCTGAATCACCCTATGCGATTTAACTGCGTGCTACTGGCTGTGGTGTACAAAGTACACCCGAAATTTAAATGCGATCGAATGCATGCACGATAAAAGGTGTTTGCAGTATCTCTATCGGACCCCTACCTAATTTTGTTTAAAGATTTTTCAGTTCTGCTAACGATGTTGTTAATATGATGTGTCCACCTTAGCTTATTGTTGAAAAAAAAAACCCTAAATACTTAACTACCTGTTTAACTTGTATCAACTTTCCGTCTAGTTCAATACAATCCATTACAGATAATCTGTAGTGTGAAAATACAATTACCCTGCAATTAAAATAAAATAATAAAATTTGTCAAAAAAGTAAACACGCAACATTAACATAAGAGAACATAACTAGAAAAGATTTATATTTCAATAAGCATGAAGCATCGTCTAAGAATTATAGACCGATATAGTGTAATAACACCTCATTTAGAAAACGTTTTAATTATAATGATGTTTCAAAGTTAAGAAATGTTTAATTAGATTATACTTTCAGGTATTTTATTAAATATTTATATATGTAAATTTAGGATTTCTTTCATAAAGTGCTGCTCTGTCTCGTTACCGACAAATTGCGCAATATTATGCCAATGCCCTGAAATGTTTTTCGTCTATAAACAGTAAGTTATTGAAAAAGATTCATAGTTGTCGCAATTTTGTAAAACCGATATTTATTATTATGTAAAATGTTTTGAACCATTGTTACACCAAATTCGTTATATCCGTGAGAAATTTGTCGAGATGACATAGAATTTGTTTCTACCAAACACATATGTATTTGTATTTCTAGACGTCTTACATTGTTTTTACTATTAATTATTAAATAAAATGCTGCTTTGAAACGTTAGACCGTGTTACGAATAGTACTCGACTTGCCAAGCGCTAGCTGGTGTGTGTTCATTTGGTATGTTATTAAAATACTATTACGAAAATTTGACGTTATTAGAATTATAAAAATGAAAAAACCTTGTACTTGGTACTGAAAAAGTCATAGTGGATGCATTTTCTATTTTTTTTATATTCGTGCTGGCTGGTATAATTCGCCTAAGTATGATAATTGTGAGTTATATATCCTAGTTGTGTGCGGCCATGAACTATACCTAATGGGATTATTATGAATATTAGTTGAATATAAATAATAATGTGGGAATCGACAAACACAAATAACACGCATCACAAATTAGAATCGAAAAAAAGGAGTCCACGAGTGTGCGCAAATAAAAAGTAATGCTTTGTGCGTAGGAATTCGTTTCATTGTTCTATATTTTGCGTTACGTACAACATACATAATAAGTACAGGGTTAGTTGGAAGTATGGAGATAGCGATTTATGATCGTTAATGTCAATTTTGATCAATTATGTTCAACATAAAAGTTTATTATAGAATTTTTATTTACATTTCAGACAACTTGATTTTTTTTCTTCATCTGTTTTGTAAGTTATGTCCGCGTAAGTTTATTACATTTCTATGTCAAAAATCGCCAATTTTTTGATAGTTGATTCAGATCATGTAAGTACTTTTAGCATTCTGCCATTTGAGTAAGCGTATTAGCACAAATTATTTAGTAGCAGTATTGATTGCCCTGACATTGTGTCCTTGATTTTCTTTCATGCTATTTTTTGTCATACCCGTAACCAGGTTTTGTTTTACCTATACCCACTTTATTCATAAAAAGCTAAATAATTACAATTCATCCTAAACCCCGTGCTACACCTAAAGGTACTCTACGAGGCTTCCTATTCTAAGTACCATATGGATTCCATGACAATTGAAATGTTCCTACTCTAATAACAAAAATATATTAAATTTGTCAGCTATCTGCCGTTTGCACAGCATTTGCCAACGAGCAAGAGCAAGCCATGGAAAAACCTTACGTTGGGAGCAGGATCTGGAAAGCAACTCCAGGCCTTGTTACTGATAGCCATCATCAAATTACTATCAACATCCTTTTTGGTTTTAGAAGAAGCAGCCTCCACGTCCTTTCAGTTCCGATAGCTGTAACGTCTGCAGGTAGCTCCTAGGTTCTTCATACCTCGTAGAGTTGTTTTTTCGCGGCTGATTTAACTCGTTGGCAGCCTTAGCTAATGCCCTAACTTCAGTATGCGACCACCAGTCATCAGTGAGTGGAAATTCAAATAAAACATGCCCCACTGTATCTACCCCACCACATGCACAATGTGAATCAATAACCTTCCCAATTCTACATATTTATGATTTAACCTCTTAAGCTGTTATATCAAATGTTAAATATTATCCATGGACTAATGATTTGTTGTAATAATGAAAACGAATTTATTTCACTATTGAACTTTCTTATTACCTAATCAAAGATTGTAAATAGTATTTGTCATAACAAGGACGCGTTTCGTTCTGTCGATGAAAATTCACTCAACGAATGTAGATTAATTGATATTACGTCTAATATTTTTCTCAGTGTATTTAAACTAATATCCCACCTACCCTGCCAATCACTATCAAGTTTATCCCTAAACGCTTTTTTAACTACGCTAGCCGAAATCGCGCTTTCTCAAAATCAAGAAAAGAGATTCAAGCATTCTGAAATGTAGATAAAAATTTTATAACAAACTTTTATGTTGAACATAAATGTCTAAAAATAATATTAACTATTATAAACCAATATACTTTCTATATACTTCAAGTCAAATAAGTTGCATTGTAGCACTACAATATTATTTTTATTATTTGTCCTATTATTTAGGAATTAAATTGTCTATTTATCCTGAAATTATTCGTTTTTACCACCTTCAAGCAATATCTTAAGTGGTTTTATAGAAAGTTCAGAGCACGTTAAATACCTCAAATGCAATTGTCTTTAACTGGTGGAAATAATAGCTATCTGATTTATTTCTTCCATTTACTATAGAAAGCTGTTACAAAATCACGCCTATTTTCACAGATAACAAGTTTCTCACAAAATTTCATACAACCCAATATAAAAAAATATCCTTTATTCTATTATCTTCTACTCAGGCTACTACGTGTGCCTGAACTACTTCACAAAACAGTTTGGAAACGTAATATGATCGTGTATAAGTTTGAGTAGACAGTGCGGGTAACGTATACGTATATGCATCGCTCATAATCTCTAAGCTGTCAACTCGGATTTGAACCATCCATAGTATAAAACATGTTGAAATACACCGAATCATTATTATTGCATGGTTAAACAATACAACAGCCACATACCGATGCAGATATTTTAATATAGATTATGCCACTTTTTATCTTGAGAAAATATTCAATTAAGTGTTTATTGTTCTATACAGCGTGTAATTACGAGTTGCGGATGTTTATGTAATACGAATTTTGATATGGTTGTTTGACTCTCAACATGTGTGCAATTGGAATGAGCGGAACTGAAATGAACGGAAATTAGATCTCTTGATGAGGAAATATAGGAGATATAAAAAATACATGTAAAACATGTATGTACAACACACAACCTTGAGCGAAAAATAGGCCAGTTCTGTTTGTATGTCATAAAAGTTTATTGCTTGACGTTAATAATATGTCGTAAAAATTATCTTATCTCTTACTAAATTTGTAATGCTCCTTAAATGTATTTGCGAAGCCATTGTCGTGATTTTTATCGATGAATGAAAATATAGTTGTCCTTTTTTTTATTTATCCGTGCTAGCATAAATAAGAGATATAATCCGCATGGTTGGATTACTCGTCCTTTCCGCTGCGATCTCTAGAGGCTGTTATAAGGCGGATGGTGAATTAAAGTTTACCCAACAAGGTCAGACCCTTAAAGTAATTCAGCGTGTTGTTGCATCTTATTCAATCTTATTCAAAGAGATCTTTCTCTTTCAGGTTTTCTACGGAAGAGTCAACCTTTACAAACGTTACATTTACCTGATTCTCGACTGTCTTCTAAACACGGTCGGCATCAGTCCAGCGGAGAGGCTGATTATGTGTAAATGCTTTGTGAATCTACGGTAATCTATTGTAGTGGTTTAATAAATTGATATTATTTAAGTGTAACGTTACTAGTTTTACTTTTATCTAATTTACAATAATAAAAAAAGGATATAGAACATTGCAGTAAACAGTCAGGCGATCCAGGTGATGTAGAACACCTTTGCATTTGGCAAGTCCTTCAAGGACATTTTCCTTCAGAATTTTCCCTTCAGGAAGTAAAGTTGATCAGTAGAGAGGCACCTACAGATCGAAATCAAATTTTAGAACGTGAATATTAAATATTGATAACAGATTTTGTTAAGGTTTCTGTGTATATTTGGATTGTGAAAATGTGGTTAAAATTAATATGGTAAACTTTGTTTAAGAATAACTATGATTTTAGGTTTGACTTTGGAATAAACAGGATTTTATGAAAGTAACCATTAAATTTTGTAAAATTACTCGAGACACGTCCGTCTCTCACGGAGGTTGGCTAGTCAATCCTTTCGAATTGAAATTTTCTAACAGACATCGATGACGATTGTCTTCACAAGGGCTGCAAACTACATTTAAGTAATATGTTAATTTCTATAAATATTTTTTTATGATGTACACACACCTAATACCTTTATTTTATGATGAATGTAAGGTGATTCCATAATTTTGCAATAATTATTTATTTCAATTTAGTTTAAACATTTCGCAGTTCCATTTGGTCACATAAAATCCAATATTCCCCCTACATCGGTGAAATTAACGGACTTTTCTGAGTCAGTTTACAGCCTTTGCGAAGATATTCGTAATCGATGTCTGTTAGAAAATTTCAATTCGAAAGGATTCATTAGCCAACCTCCGTGAGAGACGGACGTGTCTCTAGTAATTTTACAAAATTTAACGGTTACTTTGATAAAATCCTGTTTATTCCAAAAGTCAAACCTAAAATCATAGTTATTTTTAAACAAAGTTTATCATATTAATTTTACCCACATTTGCACCTACATAATTGTAAATTTTCTCCAACGAGATATGTTCCTGTGCTGAGCCATTCTCTGTAATTAGAAGTACGAGAGCCTCCATTCGATGCCCTGATCAGACCTACCCGCTGACCGATTTGCTCCCTCCAAAGGTATTTTGTGCCCATATCCACCTAAAAATGAACGTTTTATTTTAATTCGTATCTAAATTTTAATATACTTATAAGATATTTTATTTTAACATGTTCGTCGAAATTTTTGATTAGGAAATTTTGAACATAACCTCCGACCAGTTTGCGAGCACTGATGGAAAATTTTTGTAAGGTTGCAGTTTGAATGTTATTAGTTAAGATGTGTGTTTTTTATTAAATATTTTTATATAAAAATAAAAAATGAACATTGTTATGTTTAGGTGACCACAGCCACACAAACGCTTAAGAACCGACAAGACAATTATCAAAATAAAAAAAAAAAGATAAATTAATTTTTTTCTTCTGTCAACTTATTTCGAGGGTATCATGTTATTAGTAGATAGACAATAAAATTAACAAATCCAAATTCTTACATCCAGAGAAATTCATAAATACATTTTTTAAAAAAGATACAAGTATGAGATTCCTATAGTCCTTCACAACAAATAATAAAATCACAAATTAACATAAATCTACCATACCAAATGTTAAACTTTCAAATTTAGTAATGTCTCTTTAAATTCTTTATAATATTAATTTTTTCGATTTTGCCCATATGAATTTTAATATTAATATAACTATTAATATAACTTCTCTTAATTTTTACCCCTCAATTATAAAAATTGTCGTTAAAAAGATTAGTTTAGAGTTAACAAACTTAAGTATATAAGTTGAAATAAGATATTCAACTATTTTTCTCAGATATACTTTTAATTGAAATATTTGCAGTTAAACGTGAAACATTTTCACAATCATTGAAAACGATTATATCTCCCTTTTATGGAAATTGATGCTATATACCACACCTTCATAAATTCAGGTGTATAACATGAAATTTAATCTTTATCAACAATATTATCTTTACGTAGGTGAACCGATAACATATTTTTTTTATAATAAACGTCCTCTTCTGTTTATAGTGATATGTAGAAAAAGCAGGAAACATAATTTATCTCTGAACACCAGTTAGGTACTCACGTGTAAAAAATATATTGATTTTGTCAACGCAGAAGAATTAAATAATTTTTTTTTTCCCAAATACGTTTAATTATGACAAATTGCGGTTATTTTACACACAATGTTTTCTGCCTTAAATTTTGTCGGTATTTACATTATAAAAGATCTTGAGATGTGTTTTTTTTTGTCTTATCTGGTAATATCGAGATTTACATTTGTCAGCTTATTAATCCAACATACGTACACCTTTTTGTGTTAGTTACCATATTAATTGACAAAAATAAATTGTTATTTAAATAACACACAGTAAATTACCGACACTTAGCTGTATAAATCAATCACTTTACTTCAATCAAAAACTAATATTGCCTTTGCATATCCTTGAAACGCAATTACTTATAGTTAAGCATTAAGTATATATTTCAAACAAAAGCTGTGATAATGTTAAATGTATGTACGTGTATGTACTGTGTACTCAATGTGGCATACTTGACTGAAAATAATCAATCACTTGGATGACACGGTATTTAATAAGATTAATAGTTTTTATTCTGAAATTCCGATTACCCGATACAATAATGCAAGACATTTAGCATTTAGTTGTGATATAAGATTCCATTCGTAATGAAAATTACAACTATATACACAATACACTATAATACAACAATATATTTTTTCTTTTTAAGTTTTAATAAATAAGACACATTACACATCAATCATGTATTTGTATCTACCTGCTCCTAAAAAAATGAGCAATTTCTATTATTGTCGCATGACCTAATTGAATTGTCGAGTTGGGAGTCGTACATTTGTTTACGATTCCTGTCAAGGCTGCTAATCGTCATTGCCATTTAACGTCATGATATGTGCTCCATATTCTTTTGCTTATTAAGTTTATTATTTCATTATGCCCACTTCCTCAAATAACGTTGCAAGGTCAAGGAAAAATCTGGAATTGCATCTCAGAGGTGGACGCGGTTATTAGGAGTCTAGAATCGTGCTGGAATACGTTTACAGTATCGTAAGAGACAGCACACTGAACTGTTTCCGCATTAATTAATGCAAACGTATTTATGTATAACACTTACTTTGTGTGTGTATAAATAGGCGTTATGATTGATCTAGTTAAGTGTTAGCGACCCAATCATTTTGTAAACATCGCGGTGCATGGAAAGCTTTTCCGAGAGGATCTTGTGAAATTTATGTTTGTTGCACATTTCTCTAAATTTTGTTACTGTATCTGCTGCATCTTTATGATTCAATTAATGAATATGAAACCGAAATTAAACTTGCGATAAAATGCAAGTCTCATAACAAAGCTAAAGCTATCTGAGAAATTATAAATAGCAAAACTAGAAGAACCGTTTCAACAATACATAAAGAAACAACGATGTCTCCTACAACCATTAATGAAAACTTTAGCAAGATCGGAAAATGCATACACACTAAAAAAAAATGGGTAATTTTTCTTGGTAAAAAATCACTTTTTTTGGCAGTTTTCCGCACTGAATTGGGATAAAAAGAAACTTAAAGAAAATATCGAAAATTTCTGTTTCTTAAAAAAATCTCTAACTTTGTAATACTACCAAGAAAATATTATTATCTCTTGGGAAAAACTTAAAATTTCTTCGAATTTGAAAAATCATAGTCCTAATTATAGTAACTTTCAATGGCTAAGGAAATACGCAAGGCGCGCATGTGTTAACTTAGAGTGTTCTGCTTCAAGTCTGACGTAGGCAGAGACGACATGGTGTTCGGCCATACGTGGTTCTGTTTTCTTGTAATTTTAGAACTATTACATATACTGATTATTAGTAGGTATCATTTGATGTCATTTCTATTCAATTTCAAGATGGTGTTTTGATCCCACTTAATGTTGTTGCTAAGCTTTGTGGTGAATTTTTCACATTTACATGTCATCCTTGGGCATATAAGGGAAGGTGGGGCAAGATGGGAACATTAAGCTTTATAACACTGCATCAGGATTGCAAATTGATATACAAGGTTCTAAGTACGCTTGTTGTAATCTTTAAACATTTATCTGCTGATGGATGAATTTACAATTTTTCGATGGATACTCTTGATGTTGTGAGAAAAATTTGAAAAGAAATATGTAAATACACTAGTTAGCCCCACCATGGGGGCAAGATGGGGTTCCAGGTGAGTTAAGAATCGATCGTACCATAATCTAGGTAATAGGTAAAAAAATAGCTTCTTAAAATATTCTTAAAAATATGCAGGAACAAAGCTTAAACTCTTTAAAGCGGAACTACTTAAAATAAAAAAAAAATGCAATAACGATAAGAATATTAAACTTAATCTTACAGACAATAGAAGACGAACTCATCCACGTTATTCGGCACAGCCTCCATGTACCCAACCTCGCCATCCATGGCATTGTATCAATACTTCCCCTTACAATACTAACATTGAGCGCCATCTTCCTCAACAGAAGAACTTGATTATTTCCTTGACGTTTTCTAAAAATTTCTCTCTTTGATTTCCTTACAAAATTCGGTTTCTTAATCTCTTCTGTTTTCTTCTTTGTCATTTTTTTTTCCTTTAACTCTCCCTCAGCACTTCTAGTTGCCTTAGGGATTCTCCAGACTTCTATTTTCTTGTAGCAGATTTTTATACGTAGTGCTTGTAAGGATTGTTGTCTTTCCCTTGTTACGCTTTGATTGAACCGGTACTTTATTCCTAACATGAGAAATAGGCATTATGTTCCAGAAAGCATAATGGCATATCCAAGCATAACGGACCAGACTGAAGAGTGAAATAGTGATGTCCCCATGTTGCCCCTTTCCAATAGCTCCATCTTGCCTCTTTGGGACATTTTTTGGTTATGTTATAATAACATATTAAATATTTGAAATAAACAAATAACGCACTATAGAAAATACATGCAATACATGTCAATTAATAAGCACAAAAAAGTGAACTTGTAAATAATTTACTTATGCTTCCGATACTGGACGTTGAACTCACCATCAACATAATATGGAAATTCTGGAAATTGTAAAGTTCACGCACAAACAGCAATAACTTTGTTCTTACGACTAGTAAAGTTTCCTACATTACGACAAACATAAAACAGCACTTGTCAATATTAGGACTGCTATTATTTGACAGATGCTTACTGCCGTTTTGTAGATAAGACGATGTCCCCATCATGCCTCGTGGCCCCATCTTGCCTCACCCTCCCCTACCAGGTTTGATCACCGTTAGAAGACTGGCCTGTGCCTAATCGTTCCTTCCCTGATCATTTTGTGTGTGCTTCTTTTTGCCAGAGCTTCCACCACCATGTAGAGAGGCGTCAGATCTAATACTACCTCGATAGCTGTTGTTGTACAGGGTCTCATAACCTCAGTTATGCATACGCATACTATACGAGAGGTTAATTCTTCTAATTCTCGCGCCAGATTAGTTCTTTTGCATTGAGCCAACTAATGTATAAATGATGATCGGTCTCACCATTGTTGTATGCATCCAAAGCAGTATTTTTGGGTTGCATCCTCAAGTTTTTCCTGCAAAGTTGCATACTATCAGGGCTTTTTTTGGCTTTGTTCGTGTTTGTTTCAGAGAAGTTTATTGCCTAGGTATTTAACATCGGTTCTCCAATCTATGTTTTGCCCATTTATATTATATAGTAACTGATAAACGTACTGAGTTCACGGTCAATTATTTTGACATATTTTGTAATGGTGAAATTTTAGAATGCAATGTTGTCAAGGAGAAGTTACAGAAATTGCAAATATAAAGGAAAAGAACAATAGTAGAAAAAGTGGACGGAATTGGAAAGAAATATAGAAGTGGTGTAGTGAAGAATGCAAGAGAGAAGTTAAGGATATAAGAGAAATAGGATTAAAAACACATAAATTGATTGTGGCAATATGGAGAAGGGGGAAATGGCAGAAGATTAGTTGTTAGCGGCCAAATTTCGTTGTGTAAAAAAGGAGATAGAATAGAGAAATTATAGCCAGTATTTCCATTAACAATTCTTGTTCATTTTCTCGAAAATTATCAATGTGGACATGAATAAATACTTTTCAAATGGTCTTTGAAAGTCATTAAAAAGTTTTGACTTCTAAAGGAATAAACCAGATGAAAATATTATGACCCTATAAGAAAGGGAATTTGAAGGGAAGGAAAAGAAATTTTAAACGTTTCACTTATTAAGCAGCCTGCCTTTCCCGAAGTTTTTTTCCCAGCGTTTCTCGTATTTCGTTTCTGTCGGCGAAGAGGCTTTTACACTCGCAATACCGGAAGACTAAATATATAAGCAACATTACTGCGAATACCGGAGTTTTACGACTTATTAGAATTTCAACGGTCGTACGTAAGTCAGGCCCTGAGATCGCGCGCTTTATCCACGCCGAGGGTGCAAATAGATGGAAATGTTTGAACTTCGCGGAATTCGTAGGCGAATATTTTACGACCTGAGCAATGGCATCGCGTTCGCATGCCAAAACACTCAAAAGGTTAATATCCAAAGCCACGTTGGTTACAAACATAGCTTGTTATTCGAAGATACCTTGCGATATTAAAACGCAAGATAAATTATTTGGATGCTAATGTTTGAATGTTTTGTTTATGCATCAAGCTTAATTACAACATGCTTTCTTCCGGCTGAATATAGTTTTGATAGTTTACATTTGATTAGATCGAAAACGATAGATTTTTTATTTCAATTTTTTCCATGCCTTCTAAATAGTAATTTAATATTTTTTTAGGGATTCCACAAACGTTTTTACCAAAAAATAAATATAAACACTAGAATTACAAAGTTGTATATTAGAATAAGCCGTAACTTGGAAATATATTTCCAGTAATGTAAGGCTTTGAGAATTGAAGGGTGCAATTACCTCCTAAAGAAAAAGGATATGATACCTCAATCTCAATAAACGAGCATTAGTGTTGTAAATATTCGGATGATTTCAATAATCGGAATATCCGAATCGGAAGGTTATGATATTCGGAATAATATTCCGATTCTATATTTCACCCGACATACTCGTATAAGTTGTACGTATTAGGATGATTTCAATAATCGGAATAATAATCCGATTCCATGTTCCACCTGATATACTCGTATAAGTTGCACGTATTCGGATGATTTCAATAATCGGAATAATTCACATGGAGCACTGTGGTATATAGGCTCATTTGGTGTTTACTTTATACGTAACTAAATTTTTATTAAACTTATTTACAATAAAAGTTTACTATTTTTTCTAAATAAAAAAAATCCACCCGATTTAGAGTCATCCGATTCCGAATCGGAATCTAATAATCGGAATCATCCGTTTCCGAATCGGATTCTAAGAATCGGAATCAACGAATATTTTAATTCGGAAACTCACAACACTAACCAGCATTGTAATATAAAAAGAATATACTCTGATATACATTAAAATTAACAACTAATTTTCTTTATACACTTAAATTTTATAAAATTCATAAAGAAATTTGAGAAGTAATCTTGCATTTTGAATGTTAAATAATTTCCAGAAAATAGTTACAAATAGTATAATAATAATTTAAAATTCATGAAATATGGATTTATTTTCATTAAAGCGTATATTAATCCCTGAATTTGTAAAAATAATTAAATTAACTATTTACGTGTCACTTTGTTCAAAATCAATTAATTTCAGGCTATGACAAGTGATAGGTGAGGGTTGCCAACTGCAGCCTAAATTATGATTCGTGTCAGACATACGTGCCGTAAGGTAGGCAAGATATTGAGCATATACTAAAACTAGGTTGCTACACCATTAATATGACAGATCTTTTTGAGAGAGTGCTTAATGAAGAGATTTTGGGTTGAGACAAATCCAAATTAAATAAGTTACAAGCGAGCTATCCTTCTTAGCACATTTATAAAGTAAGCAGCAACAAATATTTTTATATCTTCAGAAAGAAAATTTGTTCGGATGCAAATTACTGTGATAGTGTTATAGCCATCAATTAAAAATATGTGCTACATATCGGCAAAGTTGTTAAAAGTGAACCATATCGCAGTTATATTCGACGGGTCTAATTTAGGAAACTGCGTCATTCTATATACAATTCTCCCACGTTTACCAGTAGCAGTGCAAGCATCAATGGTGATTTTGGTGTTGATGTTGTATCTAGGGAAAAAAAAATTAAAGATTTTGAAGACGAGAAATATTTCCTTTACCAAAATGAAATGCACAGCCAGATTCATTGTCTTCTCGAAGGGAAAAAATTGCCCAAAAATCAGTTGTAATAACAAGTAAAAAACATTTTCTGAAATTGCAAGAGGTCAAAAAAAAGACCAAATCACCAAAAGGTTGGATAAAAAGATAAACTAACACCTCTTGGTATTGTACTACGTATGTGATGACATAAAGAAAGAAGACATGATACAATATATTAAATGTCACACTTGGGTCCATACAAAATGTGCTGGAGTGAATCGAAAAGATGTACTTTTGTTAATGTTAATTGTTTTTGGTGGTCCATTCTCAGCAACCGGCAGTCCATTTTAGGGAACCGGTTTCCTTAATTGGACCAATGGCATGATTTTTCGAAACTAATTTCGTAAACAACAGACTGCTTACGTTTTTTGATGCCTACGTATACAGATGTGCCTTATTTGTCAAGTGGAACTTTTAGTGGTTTGAAAAGAACTTCACTTTCACTCATATCCCACAAGACATTGTAATCAATTGCGAACAATAAAACATAAGACGAGCCACTTTGAGAGATCACCCGCTCATAACTGCGTCATTATCTTTAATAGGCTTCCGAACTATATCAAAAGTATAACACCACTAACGCCTCCTAAAACATCATTGAAGCAATATCTGATCAACAAATATTTATATAGTACCACATAATAATGTGCATGTCTAGTTTTATTGTTGTGTTGAACTCTGCTCTATATTCTTTTGTACTCTTTTCTTGTGTTGACCTGTCCAATGTCTCCAGATCTAATGGACCAAAATATATTATTATTATTTTTATTATTATTATTAATGTTTCATGATCTTAATTTGTATTTTCTTAGAAATAAATTACATTATTTTGATGGTCCAAACAAGATCATTCTTTTCCATTGCATAGTTTTTATTACAAGCTCATATGTATATTAAAAAATGTTTAGGTGGTCCAACTTCGACAACCCTCCCCCATTCAATTCGATCTCTATCTCTTGATAGATGATGGATCGAAGATCACGAAGGCAGGCGCTAGAATGAAGAAAATGACGATAGCGTCGTTTGGAAGGAAAAAAAATTAGCAACAAAACACGTCAAACTCTCTCACGTCAAAGCTAAGTCCAACAAATCCGTAAAATACTTCTCAGCGCCTAAAACACTAAGAAAACAGCCAGAGAAAATAGTTTTACTTCAAAATTAAATAGAATTTACTTACCTGAAACCCATTACGATCCCATTTATCAAAATCAGAGAAATCTCAAGCTAAAAGAGTCTAAAAAAATGAACTTGTAACTAGTAGTGGTATTGCACAAGCGCAATTGTTCACTATGGTGCGTGGTGAAATTTAATGCGCAAAAATTGTTGCGCGCTTATCAGCAACCAGCTTTTGTTGTAGGCGGATCCTTTCAACGGAAACTAGGTGGCAACGAGTAGAAAATAAGCTTCTCTTGTACGCGTACGCTTCGCAAAGATCATTAAAATAATTTCGGAAATGTTTGATATAGTTCTACCTTTTCTATTTTATTAATAAATTTGATATTGTCCCTTACAATAAAATGCAAGCACCGTGTGAGAATCGTGATAGGGAATATGCCCCTATAGTGTTGACTTCTTATAATCAAAGTAAGTATACATTTATTTCTATTTTATTACCCAAGATTCCATATTTTCTTGTTTATTTGGTATAACATATTTGTCCATACAATTCTATATATACAACAAGCAAAACGCAATTAACGCTTAACTTCGAACAGAAGACTTCTAATTTATCTGAGAGCTCGTTAGAAATTTTCTACCTTCGTGCCTGGAAGTGGCAATTTCAAGAGCACCTGAGACCCTATAAAATCTAATTCAGAAAATAACTGTCAGAAAATCCTCGCTATTCACCGTTGAACGACTATTTTGCGTGCTAAACTTTGCCATTTCGGTATTTTCGATTCAATTGCACTCGTGTAGATCAACCCGTTCTATAAGACATTGTCAACTTATTTTATTTTTAGTAACATGTATAATAGAAATGTTTGTCATTTGTCTCATATATGTGCCCATACATCGTGCGTAATTATTTCTTATATCACAAAAATATTGTTAACAAGATATTTATTAATTCTTGGTTGATATTTTTCGTAGCCATGGTAAAGTTATCATTGTTGTGATTAGTTTTAGTGGAATGTTGGCAGGATGATAATAAAATCCTGTGTTTCGACCGTTTTAATCAGTCTTTTTCAATTACTTGGTTATTAATTGTTTTTATTTTGTGTCAATTACTAAATAAACGTCACAACATATTAAAATTTTAAGTATAAATAAAATAAAAATTGTTTTGTATTTGAACTACTTCTAAACTTTTATATGTTATGTTGTTACCCTATATACAATTTTATTTTATCATCATCCACCCAATATTCCACTAAACCTAATTACAAGAAAGAGAAGATATTTATTATACTCAGCAGCATTGACACAAATTCTATTAAAATTCTTTTTATTTGTTGTACTTACTGCCCACTCCTCATATTACTACTAGATCAATAAAGGCGAACTATGATGATTCATCCATCAAGATATAAAATAATCAATAGACGTATATAAGCAAGAATGTGTTAATCTAGGGTTAGCTTTGAAAATACGAAAATATATGCGGGATCGGTAAGTAAACTTCCTGAACATCTTGGTAGGAGTGTTCCTAATAAATAAATTATTCATCATATTTCCTATCCCGATTTTGTATTTCAGATTTATTAGCAAGAATTCGTAGCAATTTAGATCAAAGAAATACCAATGTATGCTTATATAAGCAAGATTAAAAGAAATACATCCAATTCTATTGTGTTTCTGGTTTCCTAACCTTAATCGATAAAAAAAAAAGTAGTTTAATGTAATGCTAGTTTAATCGACTTTGTACCTCCAATAATGACGAGAAAATTAGTAATGATGACATGATGACTGCAATTTTGAATAATTATAATACTTATTGCTTTTAATTCAGTTAATGTATTGTCTGTAAAACCTTGGTTGTCGATGTATTTCCTACACGCGTCAGTTCTTGCCTAACCATAATTAAATAGTTCTACTATACAGGGTTAGGAGGTATGGATCGAATGGATAATTATTATTTAATATCTTTAATTTGGCTACATTGATTTTAATAAGACTTTTCACATTTAATTAAATGCGAATCGGGGATTCGATGAGTATATTTATATCCAAATCAAACTTCCGGTTTAGCCGGATATGATTAACTTTTTTTTATTTTAAATTAAACAACCTGTATAGTTTTACGAATTTCAATAGAACCCTCCTTCAAGAATATAGTATTAAGGTTTATCATCCCTAATGTTAATAACGACAAAGATATTTAAGAACAAGAAAAAGAAACACAACAAAAGTATAAACAAAGTCAATTTCAGTTAAGAAATTATTTTTCGAAAAGTCTCCTCACGAATTAATTGCACTTCCTCAATTATTTTCTGCCGTAACTCATTCAGATTATGCGGTCGTCTAGTATAAAGCAGATATTTTAAATGACCCCAAAGAAAAAAATCTAGAGGATTTAAATCTGAAGACTGTGGGGACCATTCAATGAACCCCACACGACCGATCCACTTATTTGGGCATGTTTCGTTTAAAAAACTTCTAACATTAAGGGTATAGCGAAGGGGTGCTCTCGTTGGAATCAAACATTTACTGGTAATTCCCGATTTTCCTCATGATTAGGAACAACCTGATTATATAAAATATTGCCACGCCTTTATTAACAAATCGGTCCCAAAACGCGAAAAAACTCTCATTTTCCTCCTAAGTCTGACTTACCGTAGGCTTCGCTTATGGCGACCTTACTAGCTGCAGTGAAGATGGAGTGGTTCAGAGAGATAGTAAAAAAGGCGTCACTGTGGTTTAAACACATCTACGAGATACTTCGCTTAAACCCAGAACCTGCGGGATGTTAAAGGAGGAAAACCAGGAAAGAAATTGACACACGATAAGGTTTGCTTAGGTGTTGTATAATCGTGAATATCGGCAATAAGAAACGACAAAACATATATTTGCCACAATTCAAAAGCGCACAAAAATTAAAAAGTATCTAAATTAAGATGTGTCTCAAATTTTAATCAAAACACTACAAAAAATATAATATAAATTGGTCAATCTCTAGTAAGCGAAAATAAATTGAATTGGCCCAGCTCTAGTAATAAGAATGTAAATAGTGTGGTCACCAAATTGAATGTTTCACTAAAATAACATAAAGTATTGCAGCAGTACGTTCAGACAAATAAATGTATTAGCTGGTAAAGTTGTTAATTATTACGATTTAAACTAAAATATACAGAAAAGCGTGAGATATATGGGTCGCAAATACTTGTACAAATGATCGTAACAATTTTATTATTAATGCACTATATAATTTGAAAATAAATATAAGACAGATTTATATATTGTAAAGAATGTTTAAATTTATGTCTGTATTTGAAGCGAGCTGCCACGAATTAAAATTAACAAGGTATATAGCGTGTTGCTCGCTCTTAACTCAGGTTAAACAATGTAACTTCACTAAAGGTTCTATAAATTAATTAAAATGATAAAGAATTTAAATAAAGAACTATTAATTTTCATGAATACTGAAATTTAATGTAACAACTAAAGAAATAAAAAAAAACAAAAATACGCCTACTTGAGTTTATTTGGGTTCAGTGGGAGTAAGCCGATACCAGAATTCCAACATAGCAATTTTCCTCCAACGTAGAGATGTTTGATAGAGCTTGCCGATGGCCTGCAAGTGTATGCAAGTGTATGTGAGCTATGTCTAGGCCCAAGATGTAACGGGTGTTAACAATCTATTCGCAATTTTAATGACGGCGGATATCTTCCTAAATAGAGGTGGTCTTCTGTGATTTGGTGTTCTAAATTCCAAAAAAAAAGGTTAAAGACACCGGGACAAATGCGTGTAGCACGTGGGTACAACAGTCACGTGAAAGATCAATCTTTGTTGTATAATTCGGCGAAGATGCGTATGAATGTATCAAGATCGTAAAATTGTGCGTGTCCCGATGGGGGAACCGTTGCCAGTACCGACAAGAAATCACTTGAAGGAAGACATATATTCGTTGAAAACGTAAAATCCTGCCTACAGCAGATGTACTAAATACCAAACTCTAAACCAAGCTTCTTCAAAGCTCAAAAGTTGCACATAAAACGTTTACAACATTTATCGAACCACCATCATTCAAAGTGTGGTAATGTGAAATACGAAACAGGTATATAGTATAGAAAGAAATTAAGAAATAACATAACTTGGATCAACAAAACATGTTTTTTTTTGAATATATTCTGTAATATTAGTTGTTCTTTATTTATTCTTAATGTCATGTTCCCACTAAATGTATTTACCAAATTTCCACAAAAATCCATTTCTCAAAGTCGTTCTCGGATAAGTTTTGCGTATCGTTTACTAATCTCCTTGTTTACACTGAAGAAACAGTTATTCCAAGTGAATGTTTTTTTTTTTATGAGTGTTACATAATCTTAGTTTATGTATATCAAGAACACAAGACCCTGATAAATTTTAAGATTCATCTTTATCAATGTTTTGTTACAATTAGACGACACAATGTTTTAGTATTGTGTAATTTAATGAACTGTATTAATCTCTAACACCGAAAATCTTATTTATTTCAAATAAATGAGTATAAAAATAATGGAATAACGGATTGGATTTTAATGTACTTTTTTTTGTTTCAGGTAGGTTCCTGTTCTGTTATTCTCATTGGTATCACACTCAGTAAGTTTTGATATTTTTCTTTTTGTGAAAATTGAGGCGGAAATAAATTAAAGTATTTTCTTAAAAGCTTTTTTTGTAAAAGTTAGTTGAATCTAGTTTATTATGTTCGATGATGTCAAGTTAGTTGGATCAGTTTACGGGCAAACAAGATTACCTCTACACAAAAATTACAATAATAAATAGTGAAATAAAAAAATAATTAACGTCATTTTAAGAAGTAATAGTATAATAAACGTACAATAAAAAAAAATCTGTACAATTAGGTACTCATAAAATCGATAGCTACTTTGTTGCCATCGATTTTACGACTAAACTTACTGGGGTATCGGTAAAATTAAACAACACTTGCAAATTTCATAAGCTTCGGGAAATTAGCAGGGCAAAATGTCACTAAATATTGGCCGCACTGGATTTCACATGACAGACGTGTAATAGATTGTCATTAAGCTACGGTTCAACCATACTAACAAGGGAACACCGGCGGGTGTCCCCCTCCGATTTCGATGAAACTTAACAGATCGAAAGAGTACCTTAAAATAAGAGACACGTATTTTTTTTAATCGGCGTATCCGCACGATTTTGGGGTACAGCCCCCTCCAAAGTTTGGATGATTTTTCAATTTTTGCAAATATTTCCTAAATTATAACAGATATTAAATTTTCTTCTTAACATAATTTGCAGCATATTGCATGGCCCTAAGGGTGGCGTCGTCCGTATTCGCAAAAAGTTAATAACGGGGGACGGGGTACCCCGTACCCCCCATTTTTTTTTACATTTTTTCTTATTCATCAAAAGAAGGCCGATTTTACATAGAATACGATGATGTATAACAAGTTTAGAAAATTAATAATTGTTAAAATAGAAAAATAATAATAAAGCTTCAAAATTAATAAACCTGTCTATTGATATAAATCAAATGAACTATAACAGAAATAAGTTTTTATCCTTAACATAATTTCCAGCATAATACATGGTCTCAAGGTAGATATCTTCATAAAAAGCTGATAACGGGGACGGGGTACCCATACCCCCGCATTTTTTTTAATAATAAGTTTATTCATTATTCATCAAAAAAAGATCGCTTTTACATAGAAAACAATGGTAATAAATTTGGAGGATTAATAAATAAAATAAGGATGCAGTTGATAAAACGATTTATATTGCTACCACCGATAAAAGTTTCGTATAGTATATAGTATAAGTTAGTAGGCATAGAAAGGTTTGACCATAGCTTGTCGAGTAGGTACAATTCTAAATTAAGAAATATTTAAGTAAGGAGAGCAGCGGAGTAACGATAACAAATAATTGTTGTTAATGTACTATATTATTATTATTACAATTATTTTTATTATTAATCCTCCAAATTTATTACCATTGTTTTCTATGTAAAAGCGATCTTTTTTTGATGAATAATGAATAAACTTATTATTAAAAAAAATGCGGGGGTATGGGTACCCCGTCCCCCGTTATCAGCTTTTTATGAAGATATCTACCTTGAGACCATGTATTATGCTGGAAATTATGTTAAGGATAAAAACTTATTTCTGTTATAGTTCATTTGATTTATATCAATAGACAGGTTTATTAATTTTGAAGCTTTATTATTATTTTTTCTATTTTAACAATTATTAATTTTCTAAACTTGTTATACATCATCGTATTCTATGTAAAATCGGCCTTCTTTTGATGAATAAGAAAAAGAAAAAATGTAAAAAAATGGGGGCTACGGGGTACCCCGTCCCCCGTTATTAACTTTTTTCGAATACGGATGACGCCACCCTTAGGGCCATGCAATATACTGCAAATTATGTTAAGAAGAAAATTTAATATCTGTTATAATTTAGGAAATATTTGCAAAAATTGAAAAATCGTCCAAACTTTGGAGGGGGCTGTACCCCAAAATCGTGCGGATACGCCGATAAAAAAAAATACGTGTCTTTTATTTTAAGGTACTCTTTCGATCTGTTAAGTTTCATCGAAATCGGAGGGGGACACCCGCCGGTGTTCCCTTGTAAGATGAACTGGTGCCTTCATTGCACTTATTATTGATAAATAGATATTAAACTAGAAAGAAAATTACAGAAAAAGATTTATTCTCGGAAACGTCAAAATACTAAGGTATGTAACATGTGGGCCAACTTGTACTGTCAACTCCCTAGTGTCAAAGTTTCTTTTCTATTTTCAATTCAAAATTAAGATTTGTCGGCCCAAAAAACATTGTGTATCACACGGCCAGAAACTCTTTTGTGAGTATTCGCACTTGTGGGCCTCAGCTATCCACAAACCGTACTCATACTTGCAAAACTCTAGTTTCTGGCCTAGTGATACAAATAACTATTGTATACTTTCAAGGTTTCTATTTCTTTCGATTTTTAGTTTTATACTTGGAAAGAAATCGCAAAGAAGTTGTTAGCATTAACACTATAAATTGAGTTATCTGTGGTATGTTTAATATATATGGATGAATTGTTCATAACCTCTTGTGTTTTCTCAGCAAATAAAAATTTTTGAATTTAAAGAAAAAAAGAGGGGGAGGTGGGGGAGAGGGATAAGAGTGGTTTTTTTTACCGGCAAACAATAATTGTATGAGAGAAACTATTGTTATTATCCTTTAGTATTACTAAGACAGTTAAATATTTATCTTAACTTTTGGAGATATTAAATCAAGTAGCTAAGGATGGTGTTGTCATAGAGCGCTCCACCCCACGAGGTCGAGGGATTTAACAGCTAAGAAAGTTACCGTTTTTTACTACATTAGTCTATAAACCCACTAAGATTCATTAAAAAGACACATTTCTCTGTGTTTAGTCTCAAAATAAAATTCTTAGTAGAAGTTCGGCAAAATCTAACAAATCAATTCAGTAGGACATCTGTAAGCTGTTTTAGAATGTCGAACAAATGAACACTTGATGGGAATGACTCTATATAAACAATGAATCTTTTCAAAATCAAATCCATCTTAGGTAATCTGCTTTAGATCACTTCTATATATTAAGTGGTAATCAAATTAATCAAGTACATAAATAATCGGTAGTAGCTGACAAAAATTGGAAGGTTAAAAAAAACTAGCAATACTTGCTTGTACAACCTGAAATAATCCGTAATACTATCAACAAAAATACATCAAAAAGTAGGACAAGAGCGCTTTAGTTGAGGATGGCATTACGACCAACAATTTGATTCACATAAAATCCAATCTGTACGTAACATCGTATATGCATCCTTTATACTCTATGCATATGCATACGGGAGTGACAAACAGAATCGATTCGACATGAAGCAGGCGGTACTGACTAGCTCGCGTAAATCCACATCTGCATACGTTTGACCTAATTCGCGTGCGAATATTGAACATCCGAATTAAAGCTCTTTCTGCGCTCTCTGTTGTTTTTATTCCTTCGACAGCGAAACGAACTCGCTGGCGAAATAACGGGTTAACATCGGCTATACAATAAAACCAATGGAACGATCGCTCGATGGGTAATGCGTCGTGAAACTCGGCTGAAATTCTGCAGAATTGATCGCTATCGACCCGTGAAAAGGATTCGAGATAATGCTATAGTACGTTTTACCACGACGTAAAAGAGGCGAATCGTTAAACGACCGCTATCTTAATGCATTAAACTAGGATTAATTTTTATGATGTTGCGAAGAAAGAAAATATAAAAGCAATTTTTATGGTATGTAATGCAATATACGAGATAAAGGGTTAGGATTATTATTGTTCAAACTAAAAACAAATAAAAATGTTAAATTTTACTGACGAATTATACGATTGACAATTGACAATTTGCACATGTGTGCTTTCCGATGCTTTATTTCTTACATTTAATAATTTCGTCTTTTTCTCTTAGCATTATGATTGCCAATGGTCGAAATCTCATACAAATAGGATGTAGAGAAGTGATGCAAGATAAAGGAAAATATTACTGAAAAATCATCTTGAAATGAAGTTTACAGCGAATTTAATGATTCTTCTGTAGTGATGAGCGAAACGGTGATTCTTAAATCACGTCCTGAGTCGTGAATGCGATTTACAAATATCAGTGATTATAAACGGTGATTGCGATCACTGTATTGACTCATCGATATCATATCTTAGTATAATCACGTATAATCGTGTGTACTTCTCATAGGTTAGTAAGGTTAGGAGGTGAGGAGTTTTTCTTTTCGCGTTAGAATTACCAAGCACATTGTCGGTTTTGGAAAACATTTATATATCAAAAGAAAAACTCAAATTTGTAATAAAAATAGCTAACATAACTGCAATGCGAAAAGCAAGGATGGATATAACTTCTGAGATGCATTACGTAGTCTGAGAAAATACAGACAATTAGACCTATAGAAATGTTTTTTATGATCTTTAAACTTGATCTTATTTTTATGTTTTAATAACAATTATAACACAGCATTAGACAAAGTAACATTTGACTTAAAGTTGAAACATTTATAAAATTCATATAAGAGAAACATATTGTAAATCTACATATTTCTGTAAGGAGAACATTAATGGAAAGATTTGTATACACACTTGTTTTCAAAAATATGACAAATAGTGAATATAAAAAATGAAATAAAGTTAATTTAATTTTGTAACATTTACAATGATAAAACACAGATATAATTCTGTGAGCGAAAATTTAAAAAAAAGCTGTGATTTAATACTACTACCTGCAATTTAATAAAAATACTTTTGTTTTTGAATTAGTACTTTAAAACTAATAATATAAATTTAATCTTATAACACAAAATCCCCTATAGTAGCAAGATTTAAATTTCCCACAATTATTCGTAGTAACTTCAACAAAGTAACTAATCTTGTAATCTAATCACACTCTAATACAAAATCATTGGTAATTTCGCGTTCCAATGTTGAAGTTCCTAAAAATAATTGCGGGAAATTTAAATTTTACTACTAGAGGCCCTTAGACAGTAGGTAAAAATAAATACACATTCATTATATAGGTGCAGATATAATATAAATATATAAAAGAATATCAATATTTACTTTGAAAAACATAAATATATTGTAAGAAGATAACCTCCGTCATTTTTAGCTGATGTAATAATATGTGTGTTCATTCATCGGTTTCATATATTCCATTTTCAATAGGCAACCGGGAATCACAGTTTTAGGGTCGTTAATTCACCGATATTATTTGTTCACTTGCCAATGGCCAAGCAGTGATCGTCAATTTGCTGTGCGCAGTCGCGCCTCGCCGTTGATCGTTACCGCAATCACGAATCACGAATCACTGCTTTTAGAATTCTTCACTTACGGTCGTGATCCGTGATTCTCCAATCACCGTGAAAGAATCACAGTTCGTGAAATATCGCTCATCACTATTCTTCTGCATGTCTTATTTCATAACTTTCAAACTTATCTGTCTCAACGTAGATGAACGTATACTTACTCCGTTATTTTAGGTGGTCCCATAAGCGTTCAATGAGCTTGAGGTCGGGAGGTGGCCATTCCATGAACGCCATATCAATACTTGCATGCTAGTAGTTAGTAACCTGTACAGCTACATGAGGACGAGCATTGTCATGCATTAATAAGGAATTGGGACCCACAAAACCAGCAAATGGCATTACATGTTCATGTACGATATTTTCCAGATAGTATTCTGCATTCATAGACCGCACACGTATAGGGACCAATTATGTGCGAGCGTCGAAGCAAATCCCTCCCCAAAACATTACAGAGCCACCTCTAAACGGGACCCTTTGGAGGACTGGTACAACCAGCACATCTTTCTCCTTGTCTGCGCCAAACACACTCACGTCTATCAGGAGATTTTAAGCTAACTCTCGTTTCGTCAGTGAAAAAAACCTTCTTCCAATCATCAACAAACCAATCTTAATGATTTCTGGCGAAACGTAATCTTCTACCTTTGTGTTCTCTGGTAAGTAATGATTTTTGTGGCTGATCTCCTACTCTTTAAACCGCCTTCATTTAAACGTCTTCTAATTGTTCGCGACGATATAACAACATTACGAACCGCTGATAACTCACTTTTTAACACATTACTAGAGATTGCCTTGTTTCTAAGGGCGCATTGCGTCAGCAAACGATCATCTCTTCTGTTGGTATTGTTGAATTGTCTAACCATGCGACTTATGCAGGATTGACTTCTTCTTAACACATTGGGAATATAACGTATCGAGTACCCCTCATTTACCAAAGTTAATGCCTGCACTGCCTCCTCCACCGATTAATTACTTTGATGATTCATTTTACTGCTTTCAAACACTCGTAGATGACTTTGAAAACGCAAATGTGACACAACCGATAACACAAGTTAATTCAATTACTTGTCGTACTCAGCAGTTTCTGAATAGAGTGTATAGCAATTGAAGGGCCCAATGCAAAAAGTGCCTAAGTCACATTTTGATAGTTTTGAGATAATCAAATCCAAAGTACATCTTGCACTGAAATCTCAGTGATATCCGTAACTTCATGATGTAAAAAACTACACTTAGGTACATTACAAAAATGAATCTGTTCCACAAATCCATAGTTTGGCGGTTGGCAAAGAAGATATTGCTGCTATGCTAGTTTCGACGAAAATGTGACTTAGGCACATTTTGCATTGGGCCCTTCAATTATGGTCAAATGGGACTAATTGACAATTACAGTATTAAAACAAAACAATATGCCCTTAAAATGTCAGAGTAGGTCCAAAGCCTACTTGTAAGAGAGTTAGCAATTTGAAAGTTACCATTTACTTATTTTTGAATGTTATTAGAAAATTTCAGTGGTGAGTTAAATTTATCCAGAAGTTTATGTTAGCAAAGGAATGTTAAAATGTTATGTCAATATTTTGCCATGGACACCTAGATCTCGCGACATCTCCCCAATCGAACACGTGTGGAACATTATAGAAATAAAGCTGAGGAACTGAGGAATCCTTGTAATAGCACTGGAAATTGGGAAGCATGAATTGCATATTTGCTTGGGAGAACAAATTGCAAGTGTGAAACCAATCGGGTTGGCTCAATACAGTTATAAAAATAAAATTAAATTCCCTTAACCTTATTGCTCATTTTCATTGAGAGTTTAATCAATTATTACCTTTGACTAGAGAATTGATCTTGCATGTCATATTATAGTGCCTATATTTCAAAAGAACACACTTAAGTATTCAAGCATAATTCAACCATAAATACTGTTAATTCAAAACAAAAATGTTAAAGCCATAGATGTTTAATCAAACACAGTAATAGGCGGTTTGTTTATTGTTCTGGGCTAACGTACAAACGGTGGTATGTACAATATTTGATGTTAAATTAATCTACAATTTTTCTGAATTTTATTGAACTGAAGTTTACGAGTTAGATACTTACATATGCTATTAAAAATCCCATTATTGCGCGCGACATGTGCGTGTGCAATTCTAACGGAATAGGTGTTTAAAGTCCATTGCTTAACGGTGAATGAATTATTGCGTTATTTTCCTTCTATAAAAAAAATCATATGGATGGATCATTACATTGTTTATAAAATATGATTTTAAACGTAGCGAAAAGTATGTAAGATATCTTTCAACGTTAATTTCTTGAAATGTTATTTCCCGTCAGTACGCGGAGGTCGGTTATATCCGGTTAAAGACAACTCCCACCAACGCCAACGTTCTTTTATTTACAATTCTTTTCTTTTCCCTTCTTGGTGTTATAAATAACTGCGAACTATATTTGTATGTCTTCTCTTCCTTAAAAGAGATTGTTTGTTGAAGTCATTTCCGCTATATCGTTATCTAGACCTAAACAAGAGCTTTAGTAAATGAAGCGAATAAAGTAATGCAATATGATTAACTAAAGAGCTACAGTTGCGTTTAAAACAAAATCACCAGCTGTAGGGAAGAGGTGTAAACAGTATGTACTATAGATCTTGATTTTGGCACTTGTAAAATATCTATCAGTATAGAATTTTCAAATACAATATGATCTATTTTCGGAAATTCTAATGCAACCTTATGAACATTAAACATGTAAAAAAAAATAGCTATAACAATAATAATATAATATTATAATGTCAAGCTCGTAGCCTATTAGGTAAAAATTATTCGGCCATTTGAAAGCGTTAATAAACAAAAGGAGTAATTTATATTAATTTATATTTATATAAAAGAAAAGTATGGAAGGTGAGTATAGGATATGTTACAACAAATTGATACAGGATTTAATTCTACACCCAATAACTATTTGAAAAATTAAGCTTTGCAACTTTTAAAATTCATGACGTCACTAATTTTTAAACACCTATATGATACGTTTTGGTGAAACAGTGGCATTACTTGGCCTTAGTTGTAATCGTCTTAGAATTTTTATGTTGAATTCAAAAATGTAACAATACGTAGCGTGTTCTGCATTTAAAGTAACAAAGTTCATAGCGGCTTCCGATTAACCTAAAATATTTTAAAAAGAAAGTAAGTATCAAGCTACAGTCCACACTTAAAGCGATTAGCTCTACAAGCGTGGACTCTAAACTCATTTGGGACTGTGTAAGCGCCCTAAATGAGCTGGGCACCCAAAGAAAAGTAACCCTGATCTGGGTCCCTAGCCACTCGGGCGTGAGGGGAAATGAGGTGGCGGACGAGCTGGCCAAGCGTGGTTCGTCAAGGCCATTCTTTGGAGCCGACCCCTCTTTCGGCACTACCAAATCGCAAATTAAAAAATCAATGAATGGATACATAATCAGTCCAGAGAGTGGTGGCAAAAATCACCGGGACAAAGACAGGCAAAAGAGTTCCTAAAGGAGCAGAGGCTTGAATTCACGAGAGATCTACTGAATAAAGACAGGAGGACTGTCAAAATGATTGTAGGTCTGCTGACAGGTCATTGTAGACTGAATAGGCATATGTACAACATAGGCCTGGCAGATGATGCAACCTGCAGATACTGCCAAGAGGTGGAAGAAACGCCAGTTCATGTGCTGTGCCAATGTGAAGGCCTGGCGAGGACAAGGTTTGTAGTAATGGGGAAGGAGAACCCCACAGCTAGTAGCTACATAAAGAAGCCTCTCTCAAAGATGCTAGGCCTAATTAAGAGGGCAAAATTAGAGAGCGTCCTCTAGGAAAAAGGGGATCACAATAGATCTGAAAGGGTCGCGGTGAAACAGGTCCATAGACCACCCCAATCCTAATCTAACCTAATCTAAGTATCAAACTATCGCAAACGCTAAATTTTTAAAACTGAAAATTTTCATTGAGGCCGGAAAATAGTAACCAATAGGCACTTCTGTGGAAAATCCTGTGCAGCCATATTTGACGCCTTTCATACAAATAAATCCACATACTATTGTAATACGTAAGGTAAAGTCAGGTAAGTTTGTAGTAAAAATTGCATAGTGTGAAGAAAATGTAACACTGCTCACATAATAAGACATTTTGATAAATTTTACACATAGAAGTACGTAATATATGCCCAGTTGGAAGCCTTCAATAGATACGCCTTTTATAATTATCAACGGCGTACTAGAAAAAAAAAAGAAATTTTAAACACTGTCAATACTACACACTTACTCAGCAAAATGGGGCAAGTGTGTAATCGTTCCGCATTTTATATATTAATAGCATTATCCTTTAGTTCGGCCAAGAGTGTAATACTATACTGATGCCTTTTTAATAAGGTATGATAAATTTATAAGATATCTAAGTTATTACACATTAGCAGATGTCAATTTTTATTTGTAAAACTAGTATGAAGTTTAGTACATTAGTAATATAACAGAGGACGTCCTTATTTTAATTTATAAATAAATGTAGCCAATCTACACACTTGCCCCGGTTACACACTTACCTGACTTTACCTTATTAATTCGAAATAAGATCAAAACGGGAATTTTTAATCTAACACTGGTCTCGTCTTTCCTCTATATAAAATATGGAACGTTTTAGTATCTCGGTACTAAAATATGAAATCATTATCTGTGAAATAACGAATGGGAGCTGTTAATACTAAATTACAGGCTTTTATTGAAAACAAGTCCCATTATTTTTTGAATTAACATTAATTCCAATCAAAATTACTTTATTTGTTTTTGAATATTTTCAAACTGTTAATTATTTGGAAATGTAAAGTCGTGACAACCAATAATACCTCCTCAATGCGTTTAGTTCATTTATTCAGCCACCTTTAAAAATAAAAACTTTTTGCCAAAACTTAGTGCACGTTAGATGAAGCCAACTTCATATCAAGCAAATGGTCAGCAATTCCACTTTCACCCATCCTGATCGCTAAGCCAAGAAGCGCACCCAAGTCTCTTATCGATTCCATTTGCTCCGCTATGTACTCGGTAACGATGAAATCCTCAGTTCGTATATCCTCATGCTTTTTGGCCACTTCTATTATTTGTATGAGTTGATCTGTGACCTGCTTTTCCATGCCCAAAGCTAGCTGTAAAGATTGTTGGATGCTGCAATCTTCGCCACATTCTATCGCTTCTATCGATGTTAGTTTTATGGGGGCACCCCTCATTTCCTGGTATTTAATCAGTTTCAAGGCGTGCTCGTTTTCTTCATTGAACATTTTCATGTAGAATTTTTGCGTCCCCAATAATCCTACGCTGGTCCTGCCGAAGTAACAAGCCAATGACAAGTAACTGTACGCGGCATTAAATTCCGCTATGATTTGTTTATTCACCGCGTCTTCTACTTCCTGATGATATTTGTATCTTGCTTCCTTCGCAATGTCCGCGCTGTAACGCAATAGTCAAATATTTTTGTTACTGCACGTGTATATTAAGTGGTATTTCTAACCTTGCAGTACCCTCAGAACTTTTGGTACGAAACCATAGCTTACAATAGTGCGCCTGATTTACTAAAAAAATTTGGAATGGATTTGCACTAACGGAATTTCTTATTATCTTCACCAGCATGCTAACAACATTTTTTTCACTAGCAACTCTGACATTGACTGACTGTCAAAATTAACCTTGACTTATCGGTGTGTTCAGTTCTTATCTATACAGCGTTTATTAAAAAATAAAATTCGATATTTTGTTAGTAGAAGTGTTAATACAGGATTTTTGTGCATTAATAAGGTATTTTCTTTTTACTTAAACTGCTTATTTGTAAGTATTAGTTTCATTTCAAAGGCTTTGATTTGTGTATTTTGTTTATTTGGGGATTTTTAAAATATGTAAAAAGGGACACGTTTTTTATTTAAAATGTGCTGCAAGTTTTGCAATTTACTACAAATCCTATTCATAAATCACATGTAAAAGTTGGTTTTTAAAATGTTTAAAATGCCAGGTACAGATCGCTTGGGCAGAGTTCCAGGATTCATTCAAGACCTCTTCCTTCAGAATGATGGTCTATCTGGGCTTTCAGCTACTCAATTTACCTTCGACCCGGATAGACTGTGCAATGTCGGTGTAGATGCTTACTGTACTATCATCTAAGGTCTCTTGCACTTCCAAGGGATCATAATTGGACGACTCTTGCATGGGCGGATTTGGATGGCCCTGAATTCGCTCGAACGTACGGGTAGAAAACCGTATGATCCCATATGGACGCCATTTTCGTATGGGTGAGAATGGTGGTATTACTGACATACTGAGGAGCTCCTAGTGTCATTCGGAGAACTTTGTTCTTCTGGAAGACGTATAGTTTGTGTAGATGGAATCGTGTTGCCGTCATTCAGCACGGCGCACAGTGGTCAAAAAATTATTTATATGGGAACAAAATTCAAATTTTCCAAAATTGAACTTTACAAAAATAATTCCGCGTACATTTGGCAAACATATCGATATTCCAACGAGGGTATATAAGCTCATGCTAATCTTATCACTCATATAGTGCTATCCTAAAGTGCATCTTGTTTATTATTGTTGTAAATGTTACCTTAAATTGTGTACTATTGCTGGAGGGTCTGAAGGTGGTAAGTGTTTGATATTTTATCACTATTATTGTGTATGAAAGTCTACCTTTTGCAATACATCCTTTTCCAGTATGATCTCATTTTAAACGTAACCCCATGAAAGATACTAACTTTTGTAAACTTTTATTGCGTTGCCAGAAAGTAGCCTACATATAAATAGGACATTATGTAGCTTAGGCGTTGTTTAGAATAATTTTGTAAAGCTTAGGTGCGTAAGTGTCGCCGTAGTTGATGCAACAAGAAAGTGTAGAGTTACATCTACGTCCAGTCGGCATACAGGACGCCCAAAATCCAGCTTTCCACCGTATGATAGCAAAACAAAAAGAAGAAAAATAGAACACCTATTAGAATACAGCGCAGAGGAACTTCTTTAGGCAGAACAAGTGCAATTTCGAAATGAGAGTAACCACGATGCCAGTCGACAAATTAAAGCATTAACTCAACCATTAGAACAGCCAACAATTCCGAAGAAGTTGCCAAAAGGTGAAAAGCAAATAATTCCATTGTCTGCTGATGAATATGTTCAGAAAAGATTAACAAAATCAATACATTGCAATACATCAGGAAACAAAACAATATGGGCCCAACATACCTTTGTTATGATTATGTTTTGCAAGCAAAAAAAAAAACGTTAGTCCGGCGACTTAAATGTAACAGACAACTGCAAGCATTAAATTAGAAAGTATTGTGAAACATACATTACAACGGTTTCTAATGGTTCAGAAAGAAATATTTGCTGAAAGAGGAATGGGTGTCGATGGGCCAATTAGTTTATCTGCAATTTACAAGTGGAGTTGTGATGGGGCTGCAGGTCAGAGCACTTACAAGTAGGTTTTTCATGAAGAAACGGACGAAAGTAGATGCAACGATTCTTTTATGTTTGTGATATCGTTTGTTCCATTACAACTTTGTACTGAAAAAAAACACTTTTTGGCAGAACCATCTACCTTCGTCGACACGATTTTGTCGTTCTATAAAAATAGTGTTAAAAAAGGAGTCACGGAAAATGGTATTATTAGACAAGGTAAATCAAGTAAAGGAAGAATTAGCAAGTATTTCAACGATAATTAATAAAGTAGTGAATTAACGTTTAATATTAAGAATGTTTTCTATTTGACAATGGTAGATGGTAAAATCTGTGGCTACCTCAGAAAATCCTCCATCCTAACTACTATATCTATAGTATAAGCCCGGCTGATGGTCGAGTGGCTTGCACGCTCGGCTGTCAGTCGCGGGGTCCTCGGTTCAAGCCCGACGGACTGCTTTCAGAGTGAGGTTTTCGTGGTTTTCCTCACTCCTTGGCGAATGCTGAGAGACGGACATCTTAAGTCGCTCCACGGGCGCAGGCATAATAATAACTCATGGCCGCCGATGCCCCCTGTAATTGGCGAAAGCTGTTGGGGGATGTTAAGGCATGGATTATTATTATTATTATCTGCGAAGCTAAACCAAAACAAATGAATAATATAGAAGATTTCGGAAAACTATTAGGTGAAGGAATTTTGTTTAACTATGGCATATCCAGTCTACACGCGTGGATTAAATGTTTTGAGTGCATTTTACACGTTGCCTATAGAGTTGAGATTAAAAAGGGTCAGGTTCGAAAGGAAGATAAAGAACAAGTGGAGAAAAGAAAGCATATATCCAAGACAGATTAAGAAGGGAAATGGGATTACTTGTAGATATCCCTAAACCCGGATATTGAACTACCAACGATGGCAATACGGCTAGAAGATTTTTTGTCAATGCGGAACTGACGTCCGATATAAACTGGTGTCGATAGAAACCTATTCTATCTGTATATATACTTATCTTTCAATAGTTTTGAAAACAGTTTATGCGGTTTTCAAGTAAATATCCTGGCCTTTTCGTTGAACTACGCTTTTGAAACAACAGCATAGTTGTATGTGAGTAAATGCAATTGATATTACATGCCGCAGACAATGCATAAATCCATGCCTCATCCATGGAGGAGATATTATAAAATCATTTATAGTCCCTATTGGTCAACTGTCGGAGGAAACGTTGGAGGCTAAATATAAAGAATGCAAGAGATTTCTGGAAGATAATATAAGAAAGATTAGTATTGAATGAACTCCACTGCTTCGGTAAATTGGCGCTTGTCCAAACCAGTATTGACTGCTCCAACAAGGCGCAGAAGTTGCAGCTTTGTTTGGGTTGGATTGGACTAGTGGAGACTGGTCTTCTATCCAGCCATGTCTGCCCTTTGTCGCCCCTTTCAGAACATGGTATAACAGTCACATATGTGAAAAGTTTCGCTCTACCACCGTTGCCATTATTCCTGATGCGGTCCATTAGCCACGACACAACAGCTTGTTCAGGAGATCTTTTATCGACCTTAACCCCGCATTACGATCGACAACAAAGTAATACCCTTCCCTTGCATTAACGTTCTGAGAGCCTGAAGATAGCCAGTTTTGATCGAAACATGAAGCTATTGCAGATAGTAATAAATCGGAATGGAAAGAACACTATTTGATTGCATTTGAATATTTATCCATTCAAGTAGAAAACATTCAACAAAGATTTAAAGTTGCATTAAACATTCTTATGGGTGAATCAACGGTAAAATATTAATATATATATTTTTTTGTAGTGTTAATTTAAAGTTTAGAGCTCATTGCTCCTATTTACGAAAACAATGTTAAGTTAACTAAGAAACGGTTAACTGAACCATTTTTCTCTCAGTACATGAATATAGATATTGTCCCTAAAACTGGTGAATCATGGAGGTTTATTTGCCGTTTATTTTTAACGATCCGTGTATAGAAATTATTCCCGTGGGTGCGTGGCAGTCCGCCACTGACAGCCGGACGGAAGATCTCCCTCATCACCGCTTTCTAACTGATGTATGCGCCTCACGTCCATCGTCCGCTATCTTCCTCGGACGCTATATTTAAATGTGGGGGCGGTTGGCACGGCCAAAGTCCTAACGGGAGGGGAACTCGCGTAAATGAATGAATGAACGAAGCGAACAAGTCGGGACGGTACGCGCGTCCTACTGACGTCAACAACACGAGATGTCCTTTTGTGGTCGCCGACGATGCGATGACGGAACGAACGGCGGAAACGACGCTGAAACTGGCAGCTCGGTACTTTCAGACGCCACCGATACCGTGAATAACTACTAGAACTACTATATATATGCGGCCACCCGTAAATCGGTTTCGAAAACGTTTCATGTTTGACGCTGAAAGCGGAAAGCACATCAGATAAAATGCAACGAGGACGTGTGCGGTCTTTGTGTTTACATTGAATAGTTAGATAGTTGATGTTAATGGATGTTACATGATATCTGTTATATTATTAGATATTTCACGCAAATACTTGATATCGATTAACCATTTATCTGCGTTGAACCAAAAATGGGTCCTAAAACAATGAAAGAAATCATTGTTCGCATGAAATAATGCATTAAAATTACTCCATAGCACGAGTTCATCAAATCAATGAAAAAAAAAAAAATATTAAATGACAAAGGAATTTATTGGGTAATAAATCATTCGTTGTATTAATGAAACCAAAATCATTGAAAATGAAATAATGGTTTTATGGGCTCAATGAAGTATGTTATTATTGTAACTAACACCAGTTTTGTTTCAACAACTTATATTTGGTTTACTGAATGTCCACGAGTTAACAATTTTATGCATGAACTCCAGTAGAAGAATGAAGATAGCCAATGAATATTATTTATTGAAATGCTAATCACAAGTGGTTGTGCATATTATTTATAATCCTAATAAATTTTAGTTATTGTTATAGAGCAAACTCCTAATTAATGAACTTAATTCATTGATGCAATAATTGCGTTTCATTCCCTTAATTCACTGTTGAGTAAGCGTTGTATCTTTATTTAATTAGATTGCAGTAAAAATTGCAAGCTTGATATCAAATATTAAAAATTATCATCATATATTAAAAATGCCTAAACAGGGGCTCATGGTCCATTGTGGGAGGAATCGCCATTCTAGCAGAAAATGGAGTAGAAATGTGAGTTTCTGTCTACAAGCGTCTTTAGCATTCCTCCAAGAGCAAATGTACTTTCATCAGTATCGTGTCCCGGCTATTCTCGATTTCCCCTTAAGAGATCTCGAGTTTAGATGCACGCCTTCTAGGCGCCACACGCCAAACGTTCACTCAGTCAGCGACCGCGGCAGAAATCGGTAACTCAATCACAGCCGTACACTTTTCAATAAGGTATGTTATCTGTTCGTTCTTGCAATAAATTGCAAACCATTGAACTAATGAAGAAGATATCATTTAGTACTTTATCGCGCTTATATCGTGAATAATTTTATGAAAATTGTAAGGTAAAGTCAGGTAAGTGTGTAACCGGGGCAAGTGTGTAGATTGGCTACATTTATTTTTAAAATTAAAATAAGGATGTCCTCTGTTATTTTACTAATGTACTAAACTTCACACTAGTTTTACAAATAAAAATTCACATCTGCTAACGTGTATTAACTTAGATATCTTGTAAATTTATCATAGCTTATTAAAAAGGCATCAGTATAGTATTATACACTTGGCCGAACTAAACGATAATGCTATTAATATATAAAATGCGGAACGATTACACACTTGCCCCATTTTGCTGGGTAAGTGTGTAGTATTGGCACTTTAAAAAAAAAATTCTAGTAAACCGTTGATAATTATAAAAGAACCTATCTATTGAAGGCTTACAATTAGGCATATATTACGTACTTCTATGTGTAAAATTTATCAAAATGTATTATTATGTGAACAGTGTTACATTTTCTTCACACTATGCAATTTTTACTACGCACTTACCTGACTTCACCTTACGTAAAAATAATAATATATATTCGTTTATATTCATATTATTAACCGAACTTAAATTAATGCTAATGCTCTAATTTTATTAATATTCTAAGTGTAATAATAGCTAAAGGTGAGCAATCTTGATTAGTATATTTGTTTATTTTATAAAATGCTACGTTTCGACGAAAACTGTTCGTCTTTCTCAAGCATAAGTAAAAATTAACAATGATTTAAACTGTAAACTGATGATCAAGATTGCTCAACTTTAGCTATTATTACACTTAAAATATTCATATTATTAACAAAGTTATTTATTGAACGCATGGAAATATAGTTACCGTTCGAATGTTGATTTATTATAACAATGAAAATTAATTTATTTCATTAATGAATATTGTTATTACTTAACCACTTAATAATGACACATTTTGTTCTGTCAATGAAAATTCACTCAATGAATGTAGATTATTGATATCATACCCATTAGTTTTCTCAGTGCACTACACGAAAAGAAGTTTATTTTAGAAATCAGCATAATTATTGCTAGATTTGGATCGGAACATACTATACTAAAAGTAAAATAAGTTCATTCCTGAAATAGTTTAGCCGGATAAGCTTATTAGCAAACTGGCAGGGATTTTTGGAAAAAGTTACGCATGGGTATCGACAAGTCATATTTGAAATTGCGTTTTATGGTTCTTTAAGAATGACAATCATAAAAAAGGAACACAAAATATGAATAATTATAACTATTATAACTCCTGTAAGTTTGTTTAAAGAATATTGGGTGCAACGTATTAAAAAAAATCTAGTTATGACTACTAGTATATATTCGATGTACGTACTTCTACTATGGGTTCATTCCCACCATTGTTTACAATAAAAATAATATTATACAAAATGCAAAAAAGATATTATGACCACTCTACTTCACCGATTGAAGTTTCTACTGCGAATGTACTGGAACATTCAGGAAATACGTATAAATACCGCTCGAGAATCAGAGGCGCCAAACATATAAACACGTCCGCAAAGGAGAATTGAATTCTATCGGGAGAATTCTTTTGAACGGATCTGTAGAGACAGCCAATGTGGAAATTAATAGCAGATATAAATTGTGAATAAAAATAAGTAGTATTTATTTAAGTGAATTTAGTTTATTAAGTGTTTTATTTGTGCTTTCGTTATTTGTTGTTGGTTTTTATATTAGTGCTACATATTTTACTTTAATTAGACTAAAGTGTAGAAATAAGTACTTTTTATTTAATATATGACCTTTATCGGCTATTAAAGCTATTTGAATTCCGAAATCGTTACAGTAAAAATATAATTCATTATAATAATTTCCACCACATTCTACAAAAATATTCGCCGCTGTATTTTTGAGTTTGTTTTTACTTCTTAGAGTTCATGATGTCTCCATGGAAATTATGCTTTTTCGAACAATAAAATTTTCTACCCGTCAAGGTTAAGATATAGTGGGTGTTCCGTTTAAAATAGCAAATTTAATTCATTTTATTCGCCTGAAAAACGCAAATAACTTAAAAACGAATGGTGATAGGAAGTCCCAATAGTAGTTTGAAGATAATAAAATGTTGTATCTATCATCGTAAAAATAGACAAGTTACACACGAGTAAAGTTCACAGAGTTTGCCCTACGTACTTGAACGATGCGAGTGTTGTCCAGTAATCTACAGTTACTGGACAACACTCGCATTCACTCAACCAAATTATCTGCTGTGCAATTCAAAAATATGATAGGGTACATGCTGTTCCATTAAGAAAAACATCACTTTAACGCTATGCTAAGTTATGAAGAACCTGTATATTGCGTCATATTTTAAATTGTAGATCTAATCCGCCTATACACAGATGGACTATTTAGAATGCTTCAGTCCCTGCTTTACCACTAAAAAGTTGGCAAATTGTTCAGCCCAGTTCGACAGTGTGTTTACACTAATATATAACTTTTCAAAAATTATTACCATTTGACTAGCAGACTCCATGGCGTTACCGCTGTTACATCCTGTATATTCTACACCTAAAATTGCAGCTTCTTCGCTTCCTATTACGTCAAACAGAATAAACAGCCCTCATTGTGTATAACTTTCCACATTTCTCGAAATTTTATAACGGTTCATTGGTAAGCGCCATCTGCACTAAATCGTACACATTTACATAAATGACCTCGTTAATCCGACTTACGTACTTTCAACCCGTCAACATACAATTTACCGGGTCCAATTTCATTTGAAATCCCTTTGAATACACTTTCGCATTGTAAAATTAAAATGGGGGATTACGAGTTCCCGTTGATGTAACCACGTACTCCGGGAAACCGTTCTGCTTGACTGCAGAATACTAAATCACTTGCTTTGATTTCACTCGTTCAGATCAAATTTATAGGGAGGAACACAATTCAAAAAGAACGACATTCGAGTATATTGAGATAAGTAGCTGGTAAGAGGTTCCGAGTTCGTTTTATATGTGAAATGTTAATTTTGAACACTTTCCGTGCTTTGCACAAAGTGTTGCAGATCTTGTTAGCTACTTCTCTTATACTTTATAATGTGGAAGCAGGTGCCTTTAAGTCATTTGTCTACGTTTATGAACATTTGCATAATTGCTGTATAATCGGTGACGATATATGTATATACAGGTATATAATTCACGTTTAATAAAAGCAGTACATTGTATGGTAATTAAAAAGATATTTCGCATATGTATGAGGGAATCTTGTATGTAAAGTAAAACTCACTTTTCAATGAGGTCTTCTTTGCAATATTTAAATTTAAAAAGCTCAAATACAAATGGGTATCTTTTTATGTATATTTTAGATAATTACAAGATAGATTTGCAAGAGATTTCTTTACGTATACGATCAATTTTGCGGTTTTAATAAACAAAAAAAAAAAAAACGCTATTTAAAGTTTACAAAATGGCTGACCTGGAAACACTTACTTTTGTCATTTATAACTTTAATTAATAATTCGATTATTATTTTCATCCTCGAAATTAGTAAAGGATCTCCAATAAATGACTTTCTAAACCATTTGCTATAGGTTATTTTGGTTAGCAGACGAGGATATTATTAACAATTTTAGGATTTGCACTGGGAGAACAAACAAAAAAATAAATTGTGAGGATTGTAAGAGAAATTTATAAAACCTCTCAAAAAGCTGCAATTAGGTTTAATAATAGACATCCGAACTACATTGTTTATTAATTAATTTGTTAATTTCTTACTGTAAAAAACTTGCGATCTTTGCAACTACATAGTTGTCACTGCAGCCACGAAGTTAAAATAATTAACGAATTAATATATTTTTGCTAATAACTTGCTAATATTTAAGAGGAATTTTTTCCTAAATAATATTTTCCTCACGCAGGATTTGAACCTGCACACTCTCGTTTACTGAACGAGCGCTCTACCATTGCAGCTAGCGAGGAATATATAGGTTCGTGCGACAAATCGACATATGTCGATATCAGATTTTGAAAGGCCGGCAGGACGGCGAATATGCAAAGATTGCAAGCTCTTTTACAGTATGAAATGATTAACGAATTAATGTGTTTCTGCTAATAACTGTAAAGGCCGCTTTACAGTTCGCAATTTTTCGTATTGCGTGCAATAGAATTGCGCGCAATGAAATATTAGAACACGTTCTATTCCGTGCAACACCTATAAGATTGCACACAGCTGATCGAAATCCATTGAATGCGCATGCGCTATGCGCCAAAAATTGCGAACTGTAAAGCGGCCTTAATAATTAAGAATTTTTTCCAAGAAAAATTTTTCTCACACAGAATTCGAACCTACGCACTCTTGTTTACCGGACGAGCGTTCTACCATTTGAGCTAGCGAGGAATATGTAAATTCGTGCGACAAATCGACACATATTTCATTAATTCGTTAAGTAACCTCTCTGTGTAGAATCCAAAAATTTTATTACGCAAGAGGCCTAATTTGAGTAACTATTACTGTCCAAAATTGTCGTTAGTGGTGAGACAGGAATTTAAAAAATAAAATAATTGGACCGTTCATTTTTCCACAATCTAGGAATTCTTGACGCTATTTATATCTTTTGAAACATCAATTCAAACTACTTTCTGGGATGAATTACTTTTAACAAGGACGCCAACGAATATAGTTACAACAAGATAATCCAATATGTAATAATATAGCCATAAGCGGATAGAGCATAGCTAGAAAATATTTTCGATGAAGAATTGATACATGGATATTCAAATATTTTTTAGCTGCTTAGGTCTCCGTATTTTTAATTTTCCTTAACTATTTGTTTTGGAGTAACTTAAAACAGAAATTGAAAGAACGCTTTACAAATTATACAATCATGGACCGATGAGGATCTAAACATCAGTCCCTCCAAAATGACTACAATAGCATTTACGAGAACGCGGAACTTAGATGATTTTGGACCACTAAAGCCCGGGGTGAAGAAATAAAGCCGTCAGAGGAAATAAAATAACTTGGTGTCATCTTAAACTCCAAGCTTGCTTGGAATCGACGGCTTCAGAGGGTTAAAATCAGGATGGAGATAACATTCATGTTGTCTAAAGGAGCCCAAAAAAATATGACGGCTAAGACCTAATATGATGTATTGGATATAAATTACTGTGATGGACAGACCCTTGCTCACTTATGCATTTCTGATATTGTGGATAAAGGTGCAACAGAAAACTGGTTTAACCGAACTTATTGTCAGCAAGAAAATAGAGGCTTGCGTGTTTAGGAATAATAGAAGCAATGAGGACTACTTCTATAGCAGCAATGGAATTGGTGGACGTCTCACGCAATTATATTGTCCATCATGTGGAAAGCAACCTTTTAGGAATGAGATTAGACCACATGATTTTTACATATCTTTTTTTTTTTTAAATCCAAGTGGAAATCCCGAATCGAATAAGCTAGGATCAATCCTACGGAGGCAGGTTCAAGGAATTGAAAAATCGAAAACGGAACTGAACACAATGATCGCCCTTTCACTAGGAAAATATGCCACGGTTTCTCAAACAGAGGCATGTGCAATATTGACAGCCAGGCTATACTGGAGGCACTAGTGAACTCTAAGTAAGAAACAATCAAGACTGATTTGGGAATGTTTTCGAGAACAAAAAAGCTTTACAGATCGCATTAAAGTCACTTTAAAAAACGAAAAAGTCGATGAGTTAGCAAGAAATGGATCATCGGCTATATATGTATAGGTGCAGAACCAGTTCTAGGAAAAAAAAACAACAGCACGAGAGCAGGTAAGGAGTTGGGGTCAAAAAGAAATATAAAAAACACTGGAATGATACAAACAAGAAAATTCATGGAAGGTCCGTTATTAAGGGACTCACCTTCGCAATCCCAAGATGACTCTGTACACTATAAGAACATTTTTAAAAAGTTGGGATCAACAACGAAGATACCAACTGCAGATTATGCAATAGGATGACAGAGAACGCTTACCAGATTCTATATGAATGCAAAGCTCTGGACGCAAAAAGACAGACAATTTTTGGCAAGCAAAAAATGAACCCAGTTAAGCCCCATTCCCACGGCCTGTGGCTTGGCGGAGTCTGAATTGAAGTTTGTCATACCTCGCGTCGTGGGAACGCAAAGACTCGATATGGCTCGAGGTGGATCTGGGTGGCGCGGCCATTCCCGTGAAATGTCGGTAAAAACTCAGACATCAAAGGCTTGTGGTTCGTCGGATGACGAGCTTTAAGCCTCGTTCCCACGGCCTATGGCTTGGCGAGTCTGAACTGAAGTTTGTTATACCTCGTGTCGTGGGAACGCAAAGACTCGATATGGCTCGAGGTCAACAGCTTGAGTTATGATTTAGAGAAACACATAAAATACACAAGCAAGATATAGAAAAAGGAAATTACGTACGGGCCGAATATCTGCAATGTACAGTTACCGCCTAGAATTTGCTGAACTTTTTAAAACTGATACGGAAGCTCTGGCAATTTGACTCGAGGTTGTTCGAGATTTGCCAAGCCATAGGTCGTGGGAACAAGGAACTTATACAGATTAATGCTAAGATACTGTAATGGTTGGTATAACTTAAATGAAATGGGAGGCTAAATACAAAAAGCCACCAAGAGACTGCAGTGTTTTCGAAGATTCCATGTCAAACGGCTCCCACAATAATAAAAAAAAACTGAAACTTTAACTCCAAAGCTGATTTCAACATATTATTCAGTTGATGCAAAAGATTATGTTTTAAGTAATCCAGGAAGTTACTTCAAATATGATCACTAATACATTACGGCAGTTTGTTGATAGGACAATTGCTTGTTTAGAAAGAGGTTTGTTAGAGATTTAATCGTCTATGCATCTTAGATTACAACATTTAAACCGGCTATAGAGGGAAGTTCGTAACAAATAACAAAATCTATTTTCTCTAGGATAGATAAATGTGATTGGATATTAAAGTATAGTTTTTAATTCTAATTAACTTTTATTTGTATTAACTTTGGATGTCTGTAATAAAGGTACTTTGTTCGAACGCAAAATTCAAATTTTTTAACAAACTTTGTATATGGTTAAGGAAAATTGATATCTGACGACTGCATTTCAAGTTTCACATAATGCAGAACTTTTTAAGAACAATATTTTTTCCCCTAAAACTAATAATAAGGAATAAATTAATTTGTTATTTTCTCACTGTAAAAAAAAATGCGATCTTTGCATATTTGCCGTATTGCCCGCCGTCTAATATCGACAGAGTTTCGGTAAGAGCGCTCGAACCTCGTCCTCTAATAGCTTAATTGGTAAAGCACCCGCCCGGCAAGCGGGAGGATGTAGGTTCGAATCCTGCGTGAGGAGGAAAATTTTTCTTGGGAAAAATTACTCCTAACTATTACAGGTAAAAGCAGAAATACATTAATTTATTATTTTCTTACTGTAAAAAAAACTTGCAATCGTTAATAATAAGGAAGTTTTCCATATGGTTCCTACTTGAATAGACAACTGTTGTTAGGAATTGTAGTATTATCGTCATTTATTAATTATTTATACACGTTAATTTAACATCATTTATAAAATTCCCAATATTGTTTGAATTGTATCTTCCTTCATTTGTTTTATTGTTTGTTTATGTACATAGTTTACTTCACACTTTATTGTACTTATAGAGAATTAGGATATCTATCTATTGTTAAATCCTTGCAATTTATTACTTTCTTTGTATTCACACGAAAAGGGAATTTCCACTTTTGCCTGGCATCTCTGACGTCACTACCGTTTAATTAGGGGTACTACCTGTGGACTTTCCAACCCCATAAGTAATTATTTCAGATTATTTTATTTTTAAGTAAACATCTGCATCATTTGTAAGCAAGCCTATTTCCATGGGCAGTCAGTTACCATTGTACGAAAAGGGTGTAAACCACCAAAACATCGCCGTGCGATCAGTTTATAATTCTTACAGTAATTCCGGGTTTCAACTCGTCGTGAGCGAGTTAACTTGTATTGTTTAGTTTATTGTCCCTCTTTTGTACTCATTTTAAGTTTGTAAATATATTGTAAATAGTGTGCATTTGCGTTTATTTTTAAAAGTGCTTAAAAGTGCAAGAACGGGAAAAATTCCTTCAAAATAGAACCAACTGTATATTACTATTATATGTACATTCTAATAAATCGGCTTACATTTGTGAATATCTGTGTGCCAATTCTGTTTTTCATTTTTTAATTAGATATACGAAACGGTGAGCAAGTTGATCTATAGGGAACTAATTTTCACCTTTGTTTTTCGAAGTTTCTGCAAACTTGCTAATCAAAATTATTTATTAAAAAGAAAGAGAAAATACTGTATCAATAAGCTAAGTTAGTGAGTTAAGCTTATTGAAATAGTATTTTATCTCTTTTTATCATACCTAGATGAGTTACACAAAAATGCCACATTTAAACATACCAGCCAAGTCATAGACGACTGACCAAGTCCAATTTTAAAAATAACCTCCTCATTCATTTATTCGGTACACGTGCTAAGTAAGCTTGCGGTCAACACGAACGAATATGCAACAGACTGCAGTCCAGTTTATTTGTTCACTGAACTTGAATCATGACGTTCAACAGCGAATTACAGTCCGATCACATATACTGCATTCACGGAATGAAACGACACTTCTGCGGAACTTCCGCCCACTTGATCGTATGTGGCCAGCAATTTATAAACAATGCGTTAGCTATAAAAAGCTATGATTACATTTTTTTACCGACAATGAGAAATTTTATAATTACAGTTTGTTTTTGCATACGGAGACTCTTGGTTATTATTCCACATTTAATACGAAAATAACATCACTTTCATTTTAACTTAAACACTCATTTACATTAATTTATTTGTTTTCTGCATTGCAAATAATGTTTTCACGTTTCAAGTTGATGTTATTACCTCAAAATTTGTTATTATAATTTCTTGGGAATAATTAATTAAACCAATAATATATGTACTGTAAACACTTTTAAATGTCAAAGAAAAAGAATGAGGGAATATACCGTGTCATTCAGAAAAAAATGGGAACATTCACACACACACAATTACTTTTTTATCTTGCAATTTACAGAAAAATGTTCAAATGTCTTTTTATTTCAGTTCATGAAAAATATTTTAAATTTGCAATCAAATAGTAACGATTGCAATTAAAATTTTTTTTGTTTTTCATTTGTAGTTAAACTGAAACTTTATTTTTTTATGATGACAGCCAGTATATTTTTTATCATTTTTTTTTTATTCTCCGTTGTATTTTTTTTTCTGCACGTATTAAACTTTATAGGTATTGCATATGAAAATGTAAACCCTACAAGAACACATGCAGGTGTTCCGGACATAACAAAATAGCTCTAGCTTTAACATTTTTTATGTTCAATTAACAAGAACAGAAACTGTTGAACAATAATTACTTAAAAAGAGAAAAGCAAGAAAATTTATGAAATAGAATTTTTAATAGTTACTAAAGAAGACATCTATCTAATAGTGTAAGAGTGTAAGATATTATTATTTGCCGACGATGTGAAATTATTTACGTCAATTTCTTCTATTCGGGACTGCAACTATTTGCAATCGTGTTTGGATAGGATTTGTCAGTGGAATAATATTAACAAACTAGATCTGAATGTGACCAAGTGCAACGTCGTATCTTTTACGCGTAAGCATTCTCCGATTAGCTATGCCTACACTATTGCTGAAACTGAACTTAAACGCCTCCAGGATATCAAGGATTTGGGCGTATTCTTTGATTGTGACTTACGGTTTCATCACCATATTAGTAAAATTGTTTCGGATGTAGATAAAATGCTAGGATGTGCTCCAATTTTAATGATGCTATGGCCGTGTTTGTTTTATATAATTCATTGGTCCGATCAAAGCTTGAGTATGGTAGCGTGATGTGGAATCCGTTATATAACGTATATGTTGATTCCCTGGAAAATGTTCAGAGAAAATTCCTAAAATATATGGCTTATAAAACTGACGGCATTTATCACCTCAAAGGTGTATCACAAAATTTACTTCTAAACAGATTTGACGTACTATCATTACACTGTAGACGGTCACTTTGCGGGATTAAGGATTTTGCATGGTATTGTGCATGGAACTATTCATTGCCCTGATATTTTGCATAGTCTAGATTTTTTGGTTCCGAGACAATCCGCAAGGGTTGTTCCTACGTTTCGAACGCCTTTTTGTAATACTAATTTAATGCTTAAATCGCCCATAAACTTTATGTGTAGCACTTACAATAATTATGCCTGTCAGTGTAATATTTTTAATTGCCAGGTTAACGAGCTGCAACAGGCTTATATACGTAAGATGGATTTAGGGATTTGATATTGTGAATCATTTTTCTACGTTATGTTGGTTGTTATACCTTGTACCTTTGTATTGTCCTTAATTTGGCTGTAGCTGTTGGACAATAAATCATCGTTATTATCATTATCAGTATTAATAAATTGTTCAAAATGTCCACCATTTTGTCACAACACACGTTTCTGGTTGGTAGTTTTCGGTGTGTTGCTCTATGTATCATCTGTGGTGTTAAATGCTCACATACTAGCCTGATTATGTTTTTTAAATCTTCGAGATTTTGAGGCGGGTCTGCATAAACCACAGCCTTAAGATGGCCCCAGAGGATGTAATTCAATGGAGTGAGGTCGGATGATCTTGGTAGGTATTGAACTGGTCCATCGGTACAAATTAGGCGCCCATTAAAGCCAGTGGAAATTCTTCTAACATCGTTGCCAAAACTTGGTCTTTAAAAAATGAAGATAGGTTTCGTCCGGCATTTAAACTGTCTTCATAAAAATAAGGTCCTAACAATCTACCTACTATTAAACCGCACCAAATATTTGCACGCCAAATTAATTATTTGCGTCTCTTGTCCAGTGTGGATTTTTATCCGACCACAATTGGTTATTTTGCTTATTGGTAACCTCATTATTGATGGTAAACATTGACTCGTCGATTTACAAAATCCTATCCAAAACATCTGGTTCTTTTCCAAGCTATATCACTAGCCGTGCAGTGAAAGCCAATTCCTGGTCAGGATCAGACTAAATCAGGTTTATATGGATGCAGTTTGTGTCTTTTTAGAGTTCTCTGTACTGACGAATATGATGTTCCTACTTGCTGAGTTACATGGCTAATAGATGAACGTGGATGTAGTCGAACGTAGGCTAAATCTGCAATTCTCGTTCTGCGTTGACCACATTGTTTATTTGGTGATCTCTATGTTGAATTTTTACACCGGCAAATGGTTCTTGCCGTCTTAAAACCCTTTCAATTTTCAACACGTTAGAATGCCACGGATGATACCTGTTAGGATATCTTGCTGCATACAGCTCGGCAACTCTTTGTGAATTGATTACGCTCACCAAATATTAGCAGTAAGTCCACTTTTTCGCTATTATTCATTTTTATTACAGACGCTGAAGTTGAAATAGTAAATTTTTAAATTTACGAAAGTTACATACAGGCAACAATTCTGACAGATGTGATACAACTTGACAAAGCAGTTGTTTTTGTTTTCCATGGTTATTATTATTTTTTTTTTAAAAAAAAGATGTCCGAAATACTTACATATCTGCTTATGGGGCTTACCCGTTGAGTGTACCATTGATCATATTAAAGATAGGAAACGGAGCGACCGTGTCGTTTGTAGCACCATCTATGGCGTCAAATGTTAACCAAGAAGACTTGGTTACGAAAAATCTATATTACCGACAGTGTTTCAATTAGATGCAATAAGTTTGACATATGATCATTTTATGCATTGTTTGTGTTCATATTAATATTTTCATGTATGTTGTGTGCAGTTTAATGACTTACAGCAGATTGTTTTGTTTTGTACAACTACGCTCTTAGGACATTGGGATGCCGTCTTGGATGAGCGCAAGTCAACTATGTACAGGGTTTCAAAGGTAAAACAGCCATAACTGGGAACAGTCGGAGTACCGAAGCGGAATATATAGCTTTGTCAACAGCGACATAAGATAATAACGGTCGCTGTATTAGACAAAACAAAACAATCCAAAAGTTTTGTGGACTATTGCACCGTCATCTGTGACATAAGCAAACAAGTACAACAATATAGATTACTGTAAAATATCTACTTTATGAGAAAATTGCTAAGTTTCAAAAAACGCATTTTTGTCTCGTATTACCCTACTGTCCCATATTGCCCCATTCCACGGTACTATTGCACACACTTTAATGTCTCATAGTAACAATGTTATTTAATTAATTTGTACTGACAGTTGACAATAAATAGTGTCAATATAATAATACTGTACTTTAAACTAAAGGTACTCAGGCAGAAATATTTCGGGAGAGATCTATTGGAGCCCTCGAAGGTCCTCAAGTTTCCACTGGGCAAGATACTGGGCTTTATAGAGAACACCAAGCTGCTCGAGTGGAAATAAGAGAATCAATAGGGATGGTACAATGAGCACCAAGCTCAAGTGCCCACCCTAACTTGAATGAATGAATGAATGAAATACTGTACTTTATGTAAATTTGCCGAACCAGTAGCCAAAACTAAGTTTTCAACTTTGCCGTGTGGTCACTCTTAAAATCTACTAACACGCCACATGCGTCTCAAATCTTAACTACGTAATAGCTGATCGCTCGTATGTATGGGTTGTATACATCTTTAACGTCATGATGCATGGGGTTTACAACAAAACTTTCCTATGCAGTACCTGTAAAATTTCATATGTGCAGAATGAAAAAGCAATCGAGAATCGCAAAATGTCAAAAAATATACTGGGTGTCATTTAAAAAAAAGTTATGTCCGTTTCCGGTTTAACCGGAAATAAAAAAAAATATTTTAAAATTGCAATCAAATAGTACACATTAACTGAAATAAAAAGATACCTAAAAGTTATTGAATGTTTTTTTTTCTGAATAACAACGGTGTATATGACTCATTTTTCTTTTTAACTACACTGATAAAACGGATTTATTAAATTAAAGATATTCTTTTTTTTTTAATCATATACGGTATGGTTTAAAACGACCACATTTCTTACCGATATTTCTCATATTGTCTATGTCTAGCGTCCGAACACACAGTATATTCAATTCTTTCAAAGCAATAATTGGAAAAGATTGCGTATTTCTAATGAGAGAAACTTTTCTTTTGGATTATTTTTTTTTTAAAATTAAAGTAGTAGGCTCCTTATTGCCGGAAAAATATATCGTTAAATTAAAAACGTTCAGGTTTGAAACAAATCGCATAATTTTTTCCACACGAAAATTTGTATTGTTATCCGACTCTTGGAGATTCAAAAAATGCACGTTTTTTCCTTAATAAACCAGGACTCGTCCTGAATTGAATAATTCAACTCAGATATTTTTTTGGGGGATAAGAATTGTTTCAATTTAATTTGTGAAGACAACTACTTTTGAATGCAACCAACAATAAGTAAATCATACACATTTACAAAATTAGCTCTAAAATACAAAACGATAAAATGGAAAGTAGTAAAATTTGTTTTTATAATGTTACAAAGGCTTGAAATGTGATTTCTCGATACATTGGCGGTGCATACAAGTTTGTGTGGTTCGGTTACAACATTCTTTTCTTTAATAGTCCCCTATTAAGATAACGTTGGTATTTTCTATTTTCTCAAACGCAATTCGAAGAATTAATTGCTTTGTAGCAAACTAGATTTAATTTCATTCTATTTATGCTGATTATTTTCCCATAACCACTAGCACGATTGGAATGAAGTATTTTACAAAAAAAAATAATTAAGTTTATATGTTCTGCAGTTATTTGGTACACAGAGGGGGACACCGTTTCAACACTCCGGTATTCCCTTGCGACCATCCGTTCAAGTAGCCTCTATTTAAGAGTTAAATGTTTTACGCTCTAACGGAACAAACGTGTAGGCAATTTCGTGGTTAAAATGGTGAAATGTCTTCCAATAAGAAACATATTTTACCTTTAGAGAAGGTAAAACACACCGCTGGAAGGTTAATAATCGCAGTGACAGATGAAAACCTTTCTGTTACGGATATTGTAATTGATTAGTATTAGAAAATCCCTAAAGGATGAGATTACCACCGCCAAGGAGGGATTCTAACTTCATTCCAGAAGTAGTTGCTTCCATAGCGGATGCAAATATTATTGTTACGAAATTAGTCGAAACCCATACACTCAGAAAAATACCTGCATTGAGCTAACCAAAATTTAGTTAATTTAGCAATACTGTTTGGTTGTATATGGCGAACAAACGTTTTTCGTTGCAGGAACGAAAAAAAAAAAATGTTGGGTATTTGTTGTTAGCACAACAAATTTATATTGTTATGGTAACTCTAGCAAGGAGTCAATCGAACCCTTTGAAACGTATTAGACGAAAAATTATATTTTGTTAACACAACCCTTTCTGTACACACAAAAAAAAAAAACGATTTAAATACGTCAACCAAATTTTACTTTATTAGTGAGTATGCAGTTAAGGGAGTCACCCTTTCAACGATCACGGCTCCTGTTAAATATTTATCTGGTAAATATACCAGATTAATAATTTACAATCGTGTTTACCTTGCTATTTCTGCTGAATATATTCTGTTACTCGAATGAAATACGAGAAGCGCCATCTATGGGACCATTCTGTAATACGTGTATTTAACGTTTTTGCTGTATGGAGAAAACTGCTACAAAATAGATGTAGATACTACTATTGTACTTCAATTCTTCAGTTTCCATAATCCCTAACTTAATTTCATTTAATGTTTCAGATTTGTCTATCTGACCGTATTTTTAGTTGAATGGAAAAAAAATGTTAGCTTTCTGGTAATAGTAAAGGAGCCATTTTCATTGTTAATTGGAACAAGTTTAAAATGTAATTTATCTAAACAGATTCAAGCTAAACTCTTTATTTATAGAACCCGAGAAATTACTTTGGTTTAACTCAAATTTTGGTTATACCTAATAACCAAAAAAAAATCAACAAAGAACATTTTGTTAATTCAACACAACTCTTCTTAGTAGTGCAGGACTAGAATCATACTTGTAACTAAAGTATTCCTTGCATCTATACGTTCTTTTCTTGTTTATCAGCTGCTATCATTTGGAATTCCTTTTTTCTCTGATTGTTCGTCTCGTGTGTGGGGTGCCCACATACATGTGTATCTACAGTTAGGTGTATTACCTTTTTTCGTGAATTTCTTCTTCATTTAAATAATGAACCTTTATTCCTATTGAGCCATCTCTCATTTCTACAATGTTACATGTGTTTTTTTTTTGCTCAAGTGCAACCTGTGGATCTCTATACTTCCATATCATGTAATTTTTCTCTCAGAATCATTTTTTGAACCGGGTATTAATTCTAGTTTGACGTAAAGGGTCATCAGCATCTTTTGTAGTCCTTTTGGAGAGGTAATTTATGGTTTTTTAAATATGCTAATCAAAGGTTTTTGATCAGTCTTAATAATAATTTGTGGATTTCCTATATTAAAAGTTGATCAAAGCTCATACATGCAAACACTATGGCTAGTAGCTCTTTTACTGTCTAGGCATAGTTTTGTTCTGTGGTGTTTAATGTCCTTGAAGCATAACCAATAATCTGGTCTTCTTGAAATAATGGAACACCCAGTCCATCACTCAATTATAATAGGTTTATTTTAATGTCGTAATATTTTAATTTATCACTCTTTTTGATTTTGTTAAATTTATCCACTATCACTACAACAATGTTAAATAAAGAAAACTGCTGAATATACCTAAACATAACTCCGTTGTTGTGTGTTTGTTAAAAACATTTCGAATCTGACACAAAATTCTTACTTTTCTTTGACTATTTTGAGATCGCCAATATTTCCTCTGGTAAATTAAATTTTATCCCGTATTCTCATCTAACTAACCTATTTCTTGATATATTACAATCCCTACGGCGTAAGCTCGCGATTTTATAATTAAATCCCAATCTAACAGGCTTAAAGTCAAGCAGGTGTAACGCCACTCAATATACCCACCTTGTGCCCTGCCGCTACATGGCAGGCGCACTTTAGCATCAACGTTAAGGTCTTATAACCACGAACGCGTATTAATATTGATTTTATTCCTCTCTCGTGGCGAATCCAGGTGGTAATATCTCCGTGCCAGAGGCATAGTCTTGCAGCCGTACATCGTAAATACATCTGCTTAAGATCGGCGATATGGCCTCGTGCATACGACATACACACATAAGTAGTGGTTATAGTGTTGGCCGAAGCCGGAAAGGATGGGCCGTGCCTCTCTAGCTGTTGTCGCGAGTTCGACGACCGCCAACGCGCACTACGATCTATATCCGGTGTGTGTGACTTCGATAGGACTTCAAGTTTGTCCCCTCCTTCTGACCAACAATATATACCGAAGATGTTGTGCCTTATTGTGGCTATATGATATGGAGAATCGGAGATTGTTAATTCAACTTGTTGGCCTAACAAACTTGAATGTGGCTTTATGGACAGGATATTCTATTTTAAACGCACTAATACTTGCGCGTTTTATGTGTTGTACTTTTGATATTATATTGGTATGATTGTTGTATAGAATGATCAAATGAAGTTCCACAGAGAATTGATGTACCTAAATAGAAAAAAAAATATATAATACTCATTATATGTAAGCCCTATTAATGCATATCAGTGCGTATTGCTCTGTACTGATTGAATTAAATGAAAAAGAAAAATAAAATTAGCTAACTCAACGGATAAGATTTTAAAGAACGCAAAAGGACTAATAATCTCAGAGTTACCCTCGCAAATTAAAACTTGAATCTAACCACGAAAAGTAAATTGTGAGTGACTGAAATCAGAAAAATTTAAAGGATTTAAAATAAAATAAAAGAACAGAATTTTTAACCCAAAAACGCTAATTAACAATCAATTTATTTCAACAACGGGTTAAATTACAGATTGTGCAGAAAAAAACCTTGAACTAAAGGTTCTGGCCTAAAATAAAACTTCACTTAACTCTAAATTAATGTAGGACAATGCTATTTCCTATGCAAAGCAAAAGTTAAGTTTGTTCAGGAAGATTATCCAAAATACACAACCTTTGAATTTCTATCCATGTGGTTTCACAAATTAAAATAAACTAAGTGTGGACAATTTCTAGAAATTTACAAAAACGAAAAACTAAATGCAAGAACAATGTTTCTATTATACTCACCCAACCGAGGTGATAGATAATCAAAAATGAAACAGCAAAATTGAATAACGGAAAATTAACTCCTTAAACTATAAAGAGAAAAAATAAACTAAAATATATCTTACTAAACAAAAATAATAATTGATCTTAGATCTATAATGTGCACACTTCAATATATTAACAATTATCACAATATGAATATCTTGATGGACTAAATAAAAGACAATTAAAGCGAAATTTATAATATCAAAATGAATTACAAAAAGGCAACAAAGATATGCAAAAATACGTCTACTGACGTCAATAGTCGAACAAGGAAGTCCCTGACAAAACTCTACAACTCTTTTTCTTACAAAAATCCCTCTCTCAAAATCGTACAACGCAGACGTAAAACATTACAACAACATTTAATAGAATAAGCATTAAATCAACACAAGCAAGCAATAGACATTTGTATGTCTGGATTAAATAAAAAAAAACTTAACACTACATCAATCAAAATGATACAATAAACTCTTTAACTAAATTTATACAAACCAAAATAAAATTGTGAAAAACTCTCGGTAAATTGAACAACAGCTGTTTTTGCAAGGAAAACAACCAATAACCAGCAAATATGCAACACAAAATACACTCAGCAAATTGAGTTGTCTAACCACAGCAGTATGTACAGGTGTCCCATTTTGGACACTTTTATAGGGTATTTCCGTAATTGTTAGTGCTATCAAAAGAGTAATATAGGTGTCATGTGGTCTTTTTGGATCAAACTTAAAATGGTAAAATCAAAAATTGAAAATTTTCGCTCCCTTAAGAGATACGGCGGAAAATAAAAAAAAATGTAGATTTCAAAATTACCTATATGTTCTTAGTTTAAAGAGATACAGAAAAATATTTTATACAAAAGTTTCTTTATAATGCCGTTTTCAGAATAAGTAATACGGGGTCAAGTAAAAAAGTTATCGGACCTGACCCTATTTTTGGTAATGCAACATTCTGTAAATTTTAATCTAAAAAGATAGCATGGATCATATTGGTTTCCTAGGCAATTTATATTATATTTATTTAAGCAGTAAACTTTATTACTTTAAACCACAGTAGGCTATGAAACAAAAGCTAATATCCTAGAAACAAAACTTGACATTATAACTGGAAAAACAATTACACAATATATTTTAACAGACAAAGAGTATCAGAAATAGTTGGAATAAGAAAGTAATTTAAAAGCCATAGAAACTTTGAAACGAAATAAAAGATTCAGATTAAGGGAAAAATAACGGGAATCATCGCAAATGTTCGAAAGCCCCTCCGTTGTTTTCAATACACTCTTGACATCTTTTTCGAACGGATTTAAAGGCATTTATGATGTATAATGGTTTTATTTCTGCAAAGGCATCATGAATTCTTTGATCAAGTTGTTCTCGGGTTAAGATGTCTCCTTTATAAATTTTATTTTCCAATACTCCCTAAAGTAAAAAATCTGGAGATCGTGGTCGCCACCTTATAAGTCCATGTGTTCTTATCCAACATTTGAAGAGCGTTATGGGTAGGAGCGTCATCTTGTTAAAAGTAATTCTCTATTACTTCATTTAAAGGAACATCATCAAGGATATCGAAAAGGTTTGATCAGAGTATGCTCAGATATCTATCTGCATTTAAATTTTCTTCAAAATAACGATACACCAGTTTATTTATTTATAACAAAAAAAAAACAACTTATTTTCACCCCAAATAACTAGTTCTTTTATATGTTGTGATCTAGTAATGGAAAGAATATTGTATATAGGAAACCTTATTATTCAGTAGCGAATCATAAATCATATCCATTTTATTCTTTTTCCCTCGATAATATAAAACAGTCTTTGCCTCGAAGCAAATACATATTCCCAAACCACGTTATTACTCTAAGAAAGAGGAAAACATTCGAAGGAAAAGAAAACACGGGCACGTAAACAAAGATGAGTCAATACCGGCACCCAGAACGTTCGAGTATTCGCGACCTGCACAGCCTTCCCCCCAGAATTACACACTCCTCAGGCCAAAGATACGAACTTCGGAATCGCTCGGTCTCGACGTATACGCTGGAGAGTCCCGATGAGAATGTGGTTGTGTGTGTACGGTGAGTTCTCGCTGCGAAAACATTCAGTCCAGTCCAATTTGGTACGCGCAGCATTGCAAACGCGATTAGTGTGTGTAATTAGAGCGTATTTAAAGCTCATTTAAGTAGTACTTTAACGTTGAAAGTGTAGAAACTGGATTACTAATACGTGCGCTGTGTTGGTCGGTTTGTTTGTTATCTTTTCAGTTAAATTTGCACTTTACACAGTTTTGTAATTGACTCTATTCGCTGTGAAAGATAAATCGTTTCGTAGTTGGAATCTGGAACATGTTTAGGATGCACTACTAACATGGAAACATTTGGATTTATACAACCAGTAAGGTATATTATTGTTTACGTTCTGTGGTGGTACAAATTGGTCGATAACTTTCACAAATGTGCAATAAAACGTAAATTTTAGTGTGTCGATTCTCAATTAACATAAACCAAAGATTATATTATATCTTATTTTTAAGTAAAATAATGGAAGTTTTAACAGTCACGGAGGACAACAAGGATAGCTAATTAAACTAACATAAAAGTGTAAAATTATTATTCTTGCACTCATACATTAATGTCAATAATAATATTCACACTTATTTTTTACTTAAATTATTTATCTATATCTCTTACCATGAAGAAAATCTAAAAATATATAAAGGTACCAAAAAAATCATTTCTTTGGTAAAATGGAGATCGTCTTTGCTTAAATCCAAATATATTCCTGTATATCTATAGCGTTATTCTCAGAATTACCTACACACTTGCTTGAAATGTGAGAGAAGAGAAAACGAACTGTCTGTAAACTATACGATTTCACGAAAGCAAATTTTCCTTAATAATATGCTTTTAGAATTTGTAATTTGACAGTTAAACACAGTTTTGTTATGCATAGAACGCTTCAACAGTACAGGAATACCCTTTCTCATATAAAAAAAGTATAGAAGTATACCGACATTTATATTAGTTATAGATCGTTTAACTCCAGTTGATAGGGCAGAGCTTATAACAGATATTTGTCAACGCGAACCTAGACAACTTTACGTATAGATCTTTCAAATTAACTTGATAGTGCGACTGATGTATTCGTCGATGTATCTAGCATAAGCTGCCTACTGTCAAGTGAACGTGAACCAACTGCGATTCATTCGATCATCGAGATGTATGAAAGGGATAAAATATAGGTGGTCAAACAAAGCAATTGAAAACATAGCCAGAGCAACAAAGATTATTATAACGTATATTACACAGTATAATGTGCGAATTAATATAAGTACATATAATCATACAAACTGGTGTTGGAATCTTCTAAAGTAGTAAAGTCATCAATTGTTATTAGTTAGCGGCTGATTATTGACCCAATAAATAATACACGAAAATAGATTTGGCGTATCTACAGTTGAAGTTTTCATAAGCACAATACAATTGTATTTTTTCCCAATTACAAATTTCCAAAGAGATACAATGACGATGAAATAATGAAAGAATTGCAATTTTATGAGCTTAATCGAGATTTTTTGATAAGTGTACCTACGTGGATAATTAGATATCTAAAAAACTATGCTTTTGTTATTTCGTTTGGTGCCTATTATTATTGAGATTTAAAGATTTATCTGTGTCAAACAATGATTAGAACTTGTAATAATAAGTACCTGCTTAATAATTCGGAAAGCACGTGCGATAAATGAGTAAATTCCAAACTGTATATATTAATATAAATTTACTACAACAATAATCTTGGATTGAGATTTGAATGAATGATGAACTTTGTACTATTTTGCGTATACATGTGCATTTACTAGTAAACATATGATTGCTCACTATATCAACGATTAGTATAGAAGAACCTATCATTCTAAAAGAACGTGAAGGCTACATATTTTACACGTTAGACTAATTAACGACAATTTTCAAGAATTTGTGAATATGTAGTTAGCAAAAAATATATATACACTATGGGCCAAAAGTGTTTAAAGATATGAGATAATGGTTTGTTTTCTTTGCTGTATTTGGTTTATATATAATATTTAAATAAAATACTGTGGTCGATTTTTCTGTTGTTTGTTTAATGTTTGTTTTATTTTGTGAATTTGTTGGTTTGTTCATTTATCATTTTATCATTGTATACATTCTTTACATATCTACATGTAAAATCGCCTGTTGCAACACGGAGATAAATTAAAAAAGATGTGGTAAAAGCATGGAAATGTTTTTGTATGAGTAATATAAAATAATAAATAAATGCCGCTTCCCAAGAAGTTTTTTAAAAATTATATATAAAAATTTTTAAGGCTCTCTCACCCATAAAGAAAGACCAAGAGAAATTAAAATTAAAACTAATTCTGTAATTATAAAAATTACTTTAATATAGTTAGAAAAACAATTTTTTTTTTTCCAATTACACTACGTTACAAATTAAAAAAAAAATTAAGTACCCACTTCAATTTTTCCTGTTTATTTATCTATACAAATCGCTTAATAAGAACACCTATGTACTTTTTTCTATCACGTACTGTTTTTTGGGTACGGTAACTAATAATTATTGGTAAAAAATCTTAAAAAATATACATATTGCTTTATTTAATTATCAATAATTCGATTAAATTAACGACAAAAAATTAAAACTAACGACAAAACTTATTTTGTTTTGTTAATTAGTCCCAAGAGTGGTGAAATGTAGGGGAAGGTGGCTGCGCTTCGCAATACGTATCTATCATGAAAAACTGAAAAATCGCGAATATCTCAACAACCTTTGGAGATAGACAAACGACACTCGTATAAATCGAAAGAAAATCAAATTTTACATCCATTTATGTAAAAATTGCTATACCATTCAATTTAAAAAAAT
>RXPK01003230.1:0-24816 GCA_004143645.1 Protaetia brevitarsis
TAAATTTGATAGGATTGCTTAATTCTAAATGTCATATTAATCAAAATCTATTTTGTGTTTGAAATAAATATTTGCTGTCCTATGTAAACAAGTAATGTTCTTGAATAAGTAAAAATTTAAAAGAAATTTAAAATAAAACAATATTCTTGTTACTACAACAAATTACCTACTTAACAATTTTATTTTGTCCTGTAACATCAAAAAAAATGGCCTTTGCCATTATACACCAAACATATTATTAACTAAATTTTGGTAGCCTCAATGCAGGTACTTTTTCTGTATACTATTCCCCTGTTTAAAGGCAACATGGTTCAGTTTTCTTCTGTCTCGACTTTGTAAACATTTACGCTGTAAGAATTTGTTCTGCGAATAACTTTCCCATTTCAACTTCAAATTTTTCAACACTTTTGTAATTCGCTTGCCGAATATTAACCCCAAAAATGGGACGTTTCGACGCGGCCATTTCTACGTGACCGTCTTCGACGCGAAGACACCTTCGGACGCGAGCCGTTTCCGACCTAAGACGTTTTACGCCATATGCAATTTCACCAGTTGAATTTGATTTGAATTTTTTGAAAACATACTTTTTGAACATCCAGAGAGATAGGACCGCGATAAAAATGTTTGACAATATTTTTTCTAACAATTGGAAGCCCGAATTAAAAAGCAAGGGTGATTATAGCCGACGGACCGTAATAGTGCAGTAATATTATTTTTTCTTTAACCCTTAAACCGCTGGCGAGAAATTCTTAAAACACTCAATTGCGTGCGTAGAGTCCTTTGAACTCCACAATAAAAAGGCAATAAGTTTTAATTTTATTTCCGAAACCACATCATCTTACCCGAGCCATAATTAATTAAATACACATAAAGAAATAAAATTTTGTATTTATAAGCAACTATGCAACCAACTAAATTAAAAAAAGATATAAATCATAAATACTAAATTTTATAACAAAAATAAACAGTGTCTCCTTTGTTTCTTATTTTGGGATAAAGAAATTAGGAAATAAATAACTTTCATATTGAAAACATCTTTGGTAAAGTCTGGACTACAAAGCATCATAACGCGTTAACTCCTCAAATGAAACTGTAAAAAACTAACAATGGTTTAAAAGCGCCATAGAATATTTAGAGTTCCACCAGATTTTCAATACATTGAAGCACATTTTTTTAGAATATTGTAAACAAATTGTTTTTTTTTTGCATTGAACACACAAGTAAGCAGTTTTTTTTTTAATTTAGGGTTACAACCGAATAATATTTCCTCTGATTTCTAGGCAAATTGTCTTGACCATCAGCTGGTGCCTCAGGTGTTATCTTCAAAATTCTGAAAATACCAGTTCTTAGCTCTCTTGGTAAATTTGTTTTCTAAGATCTTTCACGAAGAAGTGGTTGGTATAACTGTTTGGCTAATTGTGTCAACAAATCACTTCTATCTAGACGATCTGCATTGGCAGATGACTGATGAATGATATATGCGTTTATTGACGACATATCCACAATTCTATAAAACAGAGCCATGGGCCAACGTTGTGTTCTTCTATCACAGCAACATTTACTGCTCTTTTCGTCTATAGCATCTACTCCAGATTTTGTGTTATTATAAAATGCATTAATTTCAGGCAAGCCTTTATCATCGTGTTTGAAGTGATCGAAGAAATAATCATGACTGCTTTGTTTTTCTTCGTCACTCTAGAAATCAATGTTTTATTACTTGTAAAGTCATATAAAGTGGACTCCACTGCTCTGGTTTTGGAGAGTAGAAATTCTTTGGGTATTTCCCGTTTTTTTTTTTCATAGTTCCAACGTAAGCAAGTTTATTTTTGAAAAGATACTCTGTAAGCTCTATTGAAGAGTACCCATTATCACCGGTGATATTTCTGTTACTTTCAAATATTGGCTTGCAAAGGCGAATGACAGCTAGCGTTGGAATAGAAAATCGTTTTTCTTCATATGTGATATTGTCTAATGAGTCAGTGCCTTTACGACAATAAATATATGTGTTGTATATGTAATGGGTTCGAATGTTAACAAGGCATTGGACTTTTAAACCATATTTTCCAGGTTTACTCGGTAAATACATTTTAAATTTACATGTGCCTCTAAACCCGACCAGCATTTCGTCAGCAGTTGCATTAGCTCCTAGGCAATATGCTGACTGTAACTTTTGATTAAATTTTCTAAGGATATGTGAAATTGCTGCAGCCAGATCTGTTTTTATTCTCGTAATTCTCTCTTCGTGATTATCGAACCTCAGACAAGCCAACAAAATAGCAAATCTTTGCGCTGACATTACCAGTCGAAAAATTTCCCGGCCAGTCCCATCTTTTGAAAAAATCGATTCAATAGCCTTATTATTAGATTTGAAGGCAGCTGTTAACAGCAGAAGTCCCAGAAAACCATTTATTTCTACGGAATTTGTTTACCTGTACTCTGTACGATCTTGATTGTCTGACTTTTGCGAAATTCCCGAATTTTCAAATTGGTATAATACGCAACGATATCTAGTATATCTGACGAGAAAATTTGCTGCCATGCTTCAAGTGGTTTAAATCATTTTTACTTCCCGGCATTTTCAGTATATGTAGGCCAGTGTTTTTACATTTTGGCTTGGTTCAGTGACAGCCCATTTGTATCTGTTCTTTTCGTAGAAATAGTTTTTTCTTGAATCACTTGTGCCACTTTCCTCTACACTTTCATTATCAAAGAGTACACTCGCTGTTACATGATCACTTATGATAGCATTCTCAACAGAAATATTATACTTATCTCATTATCGCTATCTTGGTCCGAAAACTCTGTGTCACATTCTTCAAACCATCTTCGTACTGTCTCCTCAAAGTTAGGATCTATAGCTCTAATCCTTTTTTGATTCTCGGACATAGTTGCTAAATTGCAGATATTTACACTAACTGCGTCGCGGAGTCTCACAGACTTTAAGATCTTTGTTCAGTACACTTGCCTTACTCGCAGACCAATGCGATGTCTACTGCGTACGCGAAAGGTCCCCTTACCATGGTAAGCTACCGGATAGCGCGCGTTATCTAATAGACGAATACGAAAGTTATTAAATAGCTTATATTTATACTTGCTAGAGTCCTAGGGTTAAATTCACAAAAGGGAGAAGGGAGATTAAACTCCAGCATAACGAAGATGGACTTCGAAGATATTATATGTATTCTTGAAGGGAGAGGCACTTTGTAAAAGACATTCTGTTGGTCATCACTTGAATTACTATATGTGCTTTCAACAGTGCACATTTAAGCAAAATTACTAAAACAATTTTACGTCGTAATAGAAGGAAATATTTGGTAATTAAATAATGAACCATTTCACTTCCATCAGAATTTTCATTATTGCTTAATTTAGAACTTTTAAGAAGTAAAAACGCAAAAAATAAGTTTCAATTGAGTCGTGTTTAACGAATGTGACTTGCGCTTTCGTGTGCTCCTATTCATACGTATGTAGAACCCGCTACCACCGCTACTACTAGCAACGGAAGTGAATTACGTCAGTGTCTGCACGAGCGTGGTCTTGTATACTCGTTATAGATTTTTCGAACAGCGAATTCCTGCAACCTGTACCAAGTAGTGGCGCAGATATGAATCTCTCGAACGCAAATATATTAAAAATGAACGACTACGAGACAACAAAATTTATCGAGTTGTACAAAAAGGAACCAATTTTATGGAATCCCACCGTAACCGATTATAAATGTCGTGCTAAGCGTACAGCCGCTGCAAAAAGAATCGCTGCTTCAATGGGCTTGAAGTATTTTACCCACATGCACGTTATACAGAAATTTAAAAATCTACGAAGTTCCTATCTACAAGAATTGAAGAAAATTGCACATAGTGCAGAGTCTATCGGTTCAAATGAGGAATTGTACGTACCGAAAGTAGTTTGGTTCAAATTAATGGATTCATTCCTGAAACCGCACGTGAAACAAAGAATACCAACGACAAATTTAGTAAGTGTTGTGCTGAAGCCATTCATAAATTGAAAGTTTACTCTTATTTGTAAACTATGTACTTGTCTATGTTTTTTCGTAATTATTCTGTTGGTACCCCTTTTTTCTGTCTATAAACATATTCTAGCCAATAAAGAAGTTTAGTGAAACCTGTAAGTGCTCTCGTGGGCTCGGAAATAATATTAGTTTAAAAATTAAAAATCGTATTAGTTTACGTCTCAACAAAAAATTCCAGAAATAAAATAAATTTTCCACTTATTGAGTAGGAAATTTGATAGAATTTGAAACGGTGAATTCGTTTTTCGTCAATTGTCTAATTAAAATTTGGATCTTTTAAATTAATTATGTAGTATATTATATAAGTGACAGAAATGCGTCATTATACACGAGTGAGGATTTTGGCGTGCGAGCGTTTCAGTATTTCGTGATATAAAACGTTTTACCTTGCAGGTAAAACTTCTGTAAAAGACATTAACTTTCATTTAATCAAATATTTAATACTCATAATGGAATCTTTCAACAATACGAATTACGCTATTTAAAATAACATTCATAAAAAGTAAAGTAATTATTGTTTAATGTGCTAAACGTAAAGATGTTACCTTTATAATAATTTTGAATAAATAGTATTTTCAGTATAAAATTACAAATTATAATTACAACTGACAGCTGTCAAACTCACCCATTCGACACACATTGAAACTACTTTATCTCACTTGTGAATAATATTTGATTTTTGCCACTGAAGACCAGTGGGAGCCCGTGACAATATTGAATGATGGGGCTAACCCCCGTTTTTTTTTTTTGTATTAATTTTACAAAGTTTTAAATCAGTTTAGTTTAGCTGGCAGTAATTCATTACTTCGTTTATTGTTATCTAAAATAATACCCACACAATAAATTTAATGTAGACAAATTTAAAAGACATTTTAAAATGAAAATACTTATCTACTTAAATATAAATACTAACGTATTTCCTTCAGAATTACATATATTTAGTTTTTAAACTGCACGTAAGTATATACATGAGTCACTTGTTTAGTTCAGGTGTTTTTGTGATTTTATATCGACGAAAACATAAGCACAAGCACATGAGTTATTTAAGCGAAGATCGCCGGGTAAAATATAATGGATATTTTATGCATAACCCCACCTATTTCTTACAAAGAAAGGGAAACACAATTTTTATTTTCTTTGTTTGTTTACCTAAGCAAATGGCTTGTTTTTTTTACTTAAAACACTATTATGATGTATTTTTCAAGAATAACTCCCTTATTATATAATGCATGTAGATATTTAACTTGCTCATCACACATGGTGTTATCAAATGGAAAATATCTCCATTTTTTAAAACGCTTTTTTCCTTAGTATTTCATCTTTTTTCCATATATATATTTTTTTTGAGTGTGTATTTTTTTAATATGCGTTGTTATATTAATAGCAATTAATGCAGGGAAAACAAATATAATTTTGGGAGTACTTATTGTAGTAGCTTCCGACAAACATAATTTTCTTTTTATGCTATTTTCATTCAAATTTAGAGTTAACCCTGTTACATTACTGAATTTCAGTTTTCTTTGTGAACGTGTATAATTGCTTTTAAATGCCCCAATATTTGTAAATAATTACAAAGTTATAATTAAAGCAGAAATAAATTCATACGAAAATTAAACAATAGTTTATTAGACATATTTATAATTTTTATAAAACCAATAAATAAACACCGTTACTAATATAATTTTTTCAATCTAAATTAATAAGACAAATATTATAACTGTTTAGAGGAAAATAGTTTTTTTTTAAATGAAATTTATAATAAATAAAAAGTAGGTATAACTCAAATACCCCTTTTGTAAAGTGGCTCATTTTTGTTTGTTGTTGTTAATGATTATTGTTATTCAGAAAAATATGTTTCGAATAAACCATTTCAAAAAACAAACATAATCACCAAAGAGCTAACTTCACAATTTTATTAAATGTCTATTAGTACATACAGAGAGCATTTTATTGTTGCAATTCTTAGTTCTATTTTAACAACCGTTATGTAAGCTTGTTAGCTTTCACGTTAGCTATCATTTAATTCCATATCTTATATATCCTGATTATGTTTTCTTTTTTATCACATTTTCGAATGTGCCTTTTTCGTTTTTTTAATAGTTAGTCTCAGCTACTTCTCATCAGTTATCAATTTAGCATTTCTACACCGGAGACAACTTCCTTGCCATATAAACTGACCTCAAACGTGCAATTAACACACAAAATATTTAATTTCCTCACTTATCCGTATGCGTAATTAGTAATACCATATTTTCAGAAGATTGAGCCAGATACGTGTTCGTCATATACTCTGGAAACGGAAACAATGGAACAAGCTCAAGAAATTTGGAGCGGCAACGTGAAACCTCAAGATATTAAATCACGAACTACACCATCAGATGATTATGTTATATCTTCTAGCAACGAAACTGAAAAACCAACACAATTCCCGCTTAATTGCGTTAGCAACAGTAGGGAGGATAGTTTCGACTATTTCGGTCGATATCTGGCGTCCGCCTTAAGAGACATGCCCAAAAGGAGAGCTTTGCAATTAGAAGGTGAAATAATGACGCTATTAATAAAATCACAAATGGAAATACATTCAAGGTCTCCAAGCAGTTCATCTATGCTTTCGGAAAATACGAATTAAACATTTCATATGCTTGACATTTAAATATATTTCTTTAATAAATCAGTTGCATCGAATATATTTATAGTATATTTTATGCCCAATGACATAAAGAAATTGTGATGAACGGTTTTAACCCGCATTTCTCTGGAGACAACATTTACGCACAAAGTTAAATTTTTGCTACTTACAAAAAAAAACCCATAAAAATATATGGAGGTAAATACGAATATTAAAGCTGCACAACATTAGATTCTAATGCTTCAGAAAGAAATCAATGTGCAAAAAACATTTTTTTTTTACTAAGCCAGCAACTTTTCACGAAGAGATGTTTCTTTAGGTAATTGGTGTCTACTTGCTAAAGTATTGCTGGGGAACTGGTAAAAATATCCAGCCGTTGTTATACTCCCAATGAAGACAATGCGACAATTGACAAAATACTTATAGCCAATTAAAATAGTCAAGTACCCAACCAATTTGGCGTACTAACTCATGGGATTATTTGGGTGAGATTTTCCCTAACATTAACTAAGGATAAACTTACCGTGCAATTAACAAAGTATATTATGTTTATAACCTTAAACTAAAGGTGAAGTGATAAATAATTATAATTATACATCTAAGTAAAAAACGCGATGTAATTTAGACAAACGTTTTAAGAACCTGTAGGTTCTTATACAGGCAAATGAGAATACCTTGTGGAAACTTAGCAACATATTCGAAAGTGTTTGTGTTTAACATAAAAATCCTTTTAAAGATTTATTTTGGGGATATAAAAATGCAGTATTTAAGAATATGTCAGAGACAAGAAACAAGTTTGAAAATCAAAACGAAGCTAATTAAGAAGTAGACTAAAGAAAGCTTATTGTGGAAAATTTTAAATAATTAATTGATGATAAATTTCGATTTACTACATCCGTTTTGTCATTAATACTATTTTTTCCTTAATGTAAATCATTCCAAATATGCAACTGGAAATATCATTATTTGCCTTAGTAATATTTTAGTTAGTAAGTTGGAAAATTTATTTGTGATTTTCTTAATCCTTGTTTAGCAAAAATTTTTTTCGTGGAATTATGGCTTAAATGAATGCAATTTTCCTTAATTAAACAACGTTTCGATAATTTTTTATTGCCTTTTTCAAGTTTTTATAAAGTAAAAATTAAGCAAAATGTAAACAAAAAAAGGAAGTCATCTATAACACACCTCTAATTATTTTTTCTTTATGAAAACTTGAAAAAAGGAATAAAAAATTGTCGAATCGTTGTTTAATTAAGAAAAATTGCATTAATTTAGGCCATAATTCCACGAAAAAAATTTGGTTGCCAAATAGAATAATTGGCTAATAAATAAATTTCAAGAAATTAATCCTTGTTTAACTTATTGCTTCTATTACCAACTGGTTTACTTAATTTCTACATTTGTTAATCAAAACAAATATCTCTGTCTATTAAATTACAAAATCCTGATATATCTTTAAAATCCACTGAAAAGCTATCGAGAAACCGTACAGTTTTAAGGTAAAAATGCATTACATAAAAGGCTATTGATCGCTAGAAATACAAACCCTTATTTAAAAGTATAAGAAGCAGGTTTAATATTGTACAACTAAAATTAACTCATGGTATTAAAAAAAAGATGACAAAGTAGGAGTGATATTCTTACAATCGCATCCTTGATTATGATTTTCGGTAATCTAAGCTAATCTACTGCGATTTTTATACAGGAAATCTATGTCCTTAGTACTTAACCTATACTAAAATCTGCAGTAACTTCTTCGTTGTTAATTTTAAGGGTATAGTATATTCTGACTTTTATATGAAATTAATTTGAAATATGTTATTGATATATATGAAAAGTGTAAAGGGCTGTAATGTATTAAACTTCTGATTTGCAAATGTTTTTTGCATTTTAATAAGCACCGAAAACACATTTTTTTTTCGAATTTAACTGAATTTATAAATTAGTTACAATATAGCTAACAACAGTGTGCCGACATCCTTGAACGGGCTGTATATATTAATGAAGCTTAATAACTTTTTTTTTACAAAAACGGTGTCGGTTTTGTTAAAATGAATGATAATAAAATAAAATAAAAAATGATTGTGTACTTACCAGGTATAGATGCCTTTTCTCTTGTAGCAGAAACCTGTATTCGTGATATTAACTTAACGCTATTACACTTTAGATGTCGCAGTGTACTTATTGGTATCGTTAGGGTGTTGGGTTTCAAAATTACAAAGGAGTGGATTATTGAAAATCAAAAATAAACTGTTTATTCAATTGAGAATCCAAACTTTACTAATTTATTTTATTGTTTATGAGAGAAACCAAAACGGGTGCGTTATTCGTACCCTCAGAAAACGACAAGTATTAAAATAACCAAATTTTGTTAATTTCAAAATAAAATAGCAGTAGATTTTGTTACCTGAACAAAAACATTTTTGTTACCATTTTGAGGTGGGAGATCGAGTTCAGCACCATTCAGTGAGCCCCCTACATTATAACAAATCTTATTAAAATCTTTTTTTGATTTGAGGCAGAGATATTCCGTTGTCTCAAGATAAAAAACTTCTCCAGTGTATAACTTTTCCCTTTTGGGATAGCGCGTGCGGTTAAGTATTTTTGTTCTATATTTCAAAATGATTTATTTTAAAATTCTTGGTTTTAGCGGATTGTGATTTTTTATTTGACTTTTTCACTTTAGTAATAAGTTGAAAACTAAATAAACATGCTGAATATAGCAATTTACTACGAATAACTTAGTAATTACAGTTTTTCTTTTCAATTTCACAATTTAAATTTATGTTTATTTGGAAAATTAATTTATTGTTTTATGAAATTAATCATTCTTTATTGGTCATTTTCGACTGTATTTTATAATACTTTTTTAAAGAAATATATATAAATATTCAATTGAGATTAAATATGAATTTCATTTTCAGATTAAAAAAAATAATCACTAAGTTATTGCTAATAAATTGTTATATTCAGAATATTTCTTTAGTTTTTACCTTATTATTGATTTAAACAAGCCATGTGCACATTAGCAAACGTCAAATAAAAAAAAATGTAGTGTTTCATTGCTTTAACATAATTCTCTAAAACCAAGAATTTTCAAATAAATAATAGGAGCATTTAATTTCCTGTTAACAGTAATAACAAAATATGGAAAATACAATATATTACAACAGGTATACTTTCTTCTTATACTATTTGTGTTTTTTTATTGTTTTGGCGAAGATTATATACTCAATCAAATAAGAAATGACGTTTTCATAGTTTTTACTGAAGTCACGTTTCGCTTTCGTATACCTACAAAAGCTTTCTCAATTAATGATTAACTAAAATAAAAAAAAAATAAACAAAATGCAACAGAAAATTTAAAGAAAAATGAAGTTATATAATTTGAAATATTAAAATCATTTACGTTATGCAGTTTACTAATTAATAAAAAACAATAATCCAAGGAAAATGTCAGTTTAGTTTTAAATTAAATTGATGAATATTTTAAAAATAAATTAAAAATTTAGTAGAAGGAGAAAAAATATGTTTTTAGCGTAAGATATAAAATAAAAAGAAATAACTCTATTCTCCAAAAACAATCAATATCATATAGTTTAAAATTACAAATTTATTACATTTTGATGAATTGCTTTGTATATGTTAGTTAATCATTAATTGAGAAAGCTCTTGTATACAAAGGCGAAACGTCACTTCAACAAAAACTATGAAAATGTCAGAACCAAGAAAACACAAACAGCGTGTAAGGATAAGCCCAACGGAAAAGAAGACAAATCCAAAGCTTACTTCTTATATTTTATTATCATTGTATCATAACTAATATCGATATAAGCTCAAGTAAATCGTATGATTTTTTTATTTATTTAGCAGTATTTTCATATAATACACCAAATGTGCATGTTATTCCTCATTGATCATCACTTTATTAGTAACGATATGTTCCCGATTCTATATTATTGATGTCAGTCTTAATTCTGTGAACGATTTTGTGTTCTTGGGCCTCGCTTCTCGGTCTCGGCCCCAGTTCTTATTTCTGCGTCCTCGGTATACGATTTGAGTGAAATAAAAGTGCTTTCTTTATGACCATTTCTGTAATACATATATTTAATGTACTTGCTACTATATGAATAGAAAACTTTGGTATAATAATGATTAGAGCAAAGCAGCTGTTTAGAAAACTTGGAGCTCAGTTTGGGAAAAGAGTAATATCAACATAAAATTATGTTAAATTACCAATTTTTGTTAGCCGAACCCGTATTTGTGTAATAATGTTCACTTTGTTATTACCACTCAATGAATGTGATAAATTAATAAAATTATAAATAATATGATTGCCTTCACTATGTTTTTCCTGTTAGGTTATATAATTATAATTAATTGAACAATATTTACTAGCTAAACCTGTTTCTAAACAATTGATTGGGTTGTTTATTTATCGCTGCCTGCACAGTAGTCCATACTAATGTTGTTACCGTCGCATACATAGGCGCGTACAACGTTTCACAAAATACTAAAAAAACATACTCCTTAGATAAAGCATACATTGTGTGCCTTTAACGCGTACACTTCTCACAGAAAAAATCGGGACACCAGCAATCCAGAATTTTAAAATTTCTTGATTGTAAATGCAACTTTCGGAGGACGTATTCACTTACCATAGTCATAAATCACTTAATTAGGTGTATTACTGCGATCAAAGGTAACGACTAGAAATTTAAATAGAAAAATAAATATATGGAGAGGAAAAGGTTTATGTATAGAATAAACAAATCCGAGTTTCGGTAGCGACGTTTTCTTTAGAAATACCAATGAAAAAAAATAACTAAACAACAAAAAAGAACTTGCATCGAGTATTCGTCTTCATATAGAATAAAACATGTTAGATAAGCCTCCTCAGGTTGGGGATAAAAGTGATTTTCACAGATTTAATTGACTACACTATTGATGTATTAATTACTATTGTCGTTTAGTATTCTTAAATATTGTATTACTATAAAGTTTTCTTCTATCTATAAAAAAATACCAAAACCAGGTTTAAGATTATTTATGAAATTCTTAAAGCAGTTAAGTTCACAAAGAAATTATTTATTTTATTAGCCCTCCGTTTATTGTATTTTCAGGAAATATATCTTAGCTATCGCCTGTGTAATCTGACGTCGTTGATCTATTTTCTTGAAATATGGCCAACACTTGGTCTATTTACAAATTGTCTTTATATTGCACAGGTTTATTAACAATTATTTACAATATTATTGAATTCATAATACCATAACAAACATTACAAGAAAGCATATTCTCAGTTAGTGCTAAAATATTTATTTTGGATTTGATACATTTAATATTTTTTCGTTACTACTGCCTGAAGCCGTGTTACAGACTAAAAATGTTAGTTATATTTCAATAAAATAGAACGACATAGGGTTACACAGGCGATAGTTAAGATATATTTCTTGAAAATACATTAATAGGGTTAATAATATAAATAATTTCTTTGCGAAGTTAATAGCTTTAAAAATTTTGTAAATAATCTTAAACTGTTTTTGGTAATTTTTTTATACATAGAAAATTATTTTGTATTAATACAATATTTAAGTAGTATTTTAAACAACAACAATAATGAATACATCAATAATAGTGTAATTAATCAATGTGAAAATCACATTGTTCAAAAGCTCAGGAGGCTGATTGACATATTGTCTATTGCGAAAGTATTACTTTCGGGCATAAATCAAACTAAGTAACTAACATCATAGTAATAGATAATATAATTTTAAAATCCCATCGCCATATGTTTTCTTAAAAAAGGAATTATCTCTACATAACATCAAACAAATTAAATACATTATATGTGTATTTCTAAATGGTGCCGTCTACTCAAGAGGCTTTTTAGTTGTTATGTATTTTTTTTGCATTAATATTTCCGTATTCGGTATTTCTAAGAAAACACCGCCACCGAAATTCCAATGTGTTATTTAATGTAAAACCTTTTCTCTTATATATTTATATTTCTGCTTAAATTTTTAGTCTTTACCTTTGATCGCAATAATACACACAAAAAAGTGATTTACGGCATTGATAAGAGCATATATCCTCTGAAAGCTGCATTTACACCCAAGAAATTTTAAAATTCAGGATTGCTGGTGTCCCGATTTTTCCTGTGAGAAGTGTACGTCAGCGTATGCAGGTACATTCTTACTATCAGTAAGAAATGGGTGGTATAAGGTGTATGTTTGTATATTTTATTCACGCACTTTTGGTCTGTATAATCGAAGCGTACGAAGACATAAGCTCATTAAAGTACCTGAACAATGTTGGTGTACATTTACGCTACTGGTGCGTACATATATTACATTATTCCATGAATATGGTTAGTACAACATTAATAAACAAAAATGACTTTCTTTATATGGAAATAATTCCGTTTTATTATTTAATAAAAATGTCAATTTGCAAATCAAATTGTATTTGGAAGTAAAATGTTGAAGTGAAAGCCAATTTAAACATTAATAATACTATATACTTAATAAAAAAGAATGTATTCGTGAATTTGCAACTTCGTGACAATTATTAACTGAATTAATTCTAAAATCTAGAGGTAAATTTCTTTAATATGAAGTAATCCTAAGCGTAACTATTAATTATAATTTTAATTTTGCAAAATTTATATTGATTATAATACTTTGTATTTATATTTTATATCAGAATATACAACGTCAGTATAGGTACATTAAAAATGTACAACAGTTACTTAAACATGAATATTTTGAAATCGAATCTTAAAAAGACTGTTTATATTCAGTTGTTTATTGTATTCGTGAAATGCCTTAAATTACAATTTCCTATTCATTGCATCCATACCTGTGTGTACTAAAAAGTATAACCGCTACTTCTTTTTACCTGAAGAAACTACCTTTACTTCTTGTTAATTCAATTTCATTCCTTGAACGTCTTATCTTGTTGCAAATATGTTAATGGTTATTATCACACATTATGTGTTTTTACGACCGAGAGCATTAATGTAGGTATCAAATTCACCTCTGACATTGACTAGTCCTATAATATATCAATGTGATTTGTGCCTCCTACAAAATCCATTGGGTTGTGTAAATGTGAAGTTATTGTGCGTGCTTTACGACTGTGGCTCTAAGGTTTAGGAGTAATTGTTCGTCAATGATGCATGGATCGTTTTATGAGTACTATTTTAAGTGTGTTATTACATTGAGGTTTCGTAAATTTAGTGACGAGGGTTACACTACGTATCGCTTTATACAGGTCAGTATATTTAAAAGACGAAAAAACATATCAGCAAAACAACAATTCGAACAATTCATATCCGATTGCAAATATCGGTTGTACATTTTGATTCATATTTGAAAGCATAACACGAGCTAATACGTTAGTCTTTCAAAACAGCAAATGTGTTTATATTAAACACATTGGTGTGTTATGAGTATCAACAATCTGATCCATTTGGCGTCCAAAATATTTACCTTTAATTGAAATAAACATGAAAATATAGAACCAAAAATACGTAGATGTGTCGGAATAAACGCAAATCGTTCTCAATAGCCCTTTCGTACGGTTTGCTCTCTGCATTTATGCTAGAATATTGCTCGGGTAGATGTGTGAGTCACTCGTTAGCTTAAATAATTATTGAATATGTTACTTATGGAGCTGAAGAAATTCTTTTCGGATTGTTTTAAGGTGCTGCGATTTATAAGGTCAATTACTATTTAGGATTATCCCAAAAGTTCATAGGTAAAATATTTTGTTCTTAGTTTAGAGTATGTCAAATTCTAATGAAACACTCGTTATACATTCTTTGATATGTATATTAATATATAATATACTTTTTATGAAAATTACGTCTGAGATTTTCTATGCTAGGTGAATCTGTATTACACCTAAAATGGAAAACACTGAAGCCTCCTTGAAATTTCAACAGTTACGGCTTTTAGAGTGCTGTACTTTTTGGCTTTTACAATACTTCGAAAACCTTGATTTTCCAGTCCACTGACAAATGACTGCTTGTTCATTTATGTTTTGTTGTGCGTGTAATGCGTTATCACTACCTGCTGTCTGAGAGATACTAAAATTTACAAATAATGCAGGCATTTCTTTGCTACATACTTCAATAGACTTGTCTCCCCGCTCACTATATTTTTAAATGGCAAATCAAACTTTCTCTTTAACATTTGCTATTTTTTACATTAATTTAATGCGTATGAAGCCTTGTTTTCAAAACATAATTAATTAATAATTTTTGATTAGCTTCATCCAGCATGCTCACGTATAATTCTATTCCAACAATAAATTGTTTTATTACATCCTCAGAAACGTTCATCACGAGAAGTAGCGAACCTGCAGTTCTTGAAGTTTCTTGAAGCAGTTCAAATGAAAACGTTTCACCCATACCGACTCTATTTTTCTCTATTTCAGTTTTTCTTTTTAACAGTGTATCTCTAGTAATTCTAATATTGTTCTTAGAATCCTTAATACAATCTATAGCATAATTTTATTGTGTCGTCCCTTTCTTGAAGGTTGCTGCGCTTATATAGGATTGGAGTGGCCATACGCAGGGGTGTTAATGTAACGAAAAAAATAATTTGTTACATTTGCTACATTTATGGGCTTTACTACGTAGCAAATGTAGCATTGTATTATCTACGTAGTAAATGAAGTAAATTCTGTTATTGGTTCAATTTTGTCATGAGGTCTACTTCAATCGTGTCAGATCGTGTCATTCATATGTATATGATGCATGCTTATTTTATATTTAGTAAATTATACTGATAATTAACATATACTGTGAGATTCAAAATGATTGTCGTAATAAAAAAACTGTTTTCCGGAAAAAAATTATCTATACTTATTACCAATTTAATGAGTGAAGCTACATACAAATTTCATACATTAAATAATAATAAAAAAGGTATTCTATATACGAATCTGTGTATTTCTTATAGTCATAGTTATGAAAATATTGACGATATTAGATATTACACATAATGTATGTATCATCAAACTGTTTGCATTAAATTGCAAATGTTATCCTTGCTTCCACCCACTAACCTGTTTTTTCAATTTTGTAGAGATTATAAAATTATAACGTGGTCTCGGTCTGGCATCTTTACCTAGTAGTAATTGTAGTAAATGTTTGGTAAATTAGAAGTGTAGCAAATTACATTTACTACTTAACACCCCTGGCCATACGGATCTGTTCCACCGCAATCTTTTAAGATCTATTGTGATTAATGTTGGGGCTATTTTTTGATACTCGGGGATATTCGTTACTTTCTTAAATGTAGCGGATATTAAATAGCGAATATTATGCTAAATCTTGTATTCATAATATTCGCTACTGCTCTCAAATATTCGTTACTTTTATACTCGCAGATACTTTATACTGATTAACGAATAGAGTAGAAATATTCGAATATCCACTGAGTGTAGCGAATATTTATTTGTATACAGAGTATATAATGAGTACAGGAAGTATTTTCTTCACAAACGATATAACGAATAGTGCGACGGTATCTATTGTGGTAAATATATTCGGTGAATATTTGCAATTAATGCATCCTGCATGAAATTGTCGTTTACTAATACAGGTATAGTCACGTATGCGGTCGATGGTTTTCATTTGGATCTTTGCGTCATTTTGCCTAATAAATCCACAAATAAATCAATTTTATGAATTTGATTTAGGGAATGAAATGTGTGACATCCTGTGCAAAGTTCTACGTTGTTATAATATGTAAATTTATGCTTTATGCTTTTATAAGCAAAGAAACAAAAAAATCCTTTTTATTGATTATTATGTTAAGTAGACAATATAATCACATCAAAATTAGTTTATGTATATACGGGAGAGCAAGTAAACGTGTTTTTAAGAAATAGTTTTTTTTTTGGATTTTGTTGAATAAGATACCTTTCATTTAAAGTAGGGCTGCAAATAGAAATGTTTTTACTCTTTTTATCTAGAAAAAATAACAAAGTTTGTTTACCTCTAATTTGAGTTCAAAGCGTTATCCAAAAGAAAATCTGAATGAATTGTTAAATTTGTAGGTGCGTTGGCGATAATTAAATAGAGTAAAAACAAAAAAGCGGTATAAAAGCCTTCAATATACAGGGTGTATCAGATATAGAGGTTAATATAATAATATGTAGCAGCTGTAACCATATACAATCAAAAAGTCTTAATACACAGGGGGTCTATCTGTAAGCATTAACGAGAATTTTTTTTTTATAAATGCCGTGGGCTAGAGCCGCACCTGTGCCCAACCTAAATGCTGTCCCGAGTATACCCCACATACCACTATCATTCAGCCATTACCGCTGTTAGTTTTGTGTGGATCGCGCTTGGAGTTGCAAGCCACTTCGAAATTTTATTTAAATTCTTCCCGTCTCGAAAAAACATCCTTTTCAGGACTATCATGATTTCATATAAAGAAAATCGAAGCTTGATGCATCGGCAAAAGGCTGGGAATATATAGATTCATTTTCGCGCGATATCATAGTAAAAAGGCGTGTTTGCAAATTTTCTGTACCTACATTTATTTCTGTGTAATTCGATTCAATTCATTTTGCGTTATATGATTAAATAAATCCAAAAGAAATAACTCAGATTCATGTGGTACCGTTTATTAACAACTAACTCTCGATTCGACAAAGCAAAAGAAAAATATTTACGTTTTTTGTAACTACTGAAATCGCATATCCGGAGAAACTCGTACATCTTATCAGTATATTAAAAATAATACTTTGCAGACCTACGTAGAATGCTCTTAACAAAAAAGGAATGTTTATTTTATAAAAAGAAGAAACTTAAAATGCCTCAGCTTTGCTATTTTTACATGGGCTTTTATTTATTCAGAATGACGTTAAATGAACTTACGGCACACCATTAAGAACAATACTAAATGAGTGCAATGTATTTATACATAATACCACGTTTGGCGGGTGCTTAACATGACGTTTCCTTGCATCAGGCCCGGACTAAAGAATTTTTGGCTCTAAATTTTACTTTTTTTTATTCTTTAATGATGAAATCCGGTTTCGGTGGGTTTGTGCTTTATATGTGGTGTAGTTACCACCTAAGCAAAATTTACTTTTTTATTTGATACACCCTGTATAGAAAAGAAGTATCAATAGAAATGTATTTACGCAAGTTGATTTTCTTATACATATATTAATGGTTCCGTGCTTATAAAAGTATTGATAAAAAGAATGTATTTTTTAACCAGTTTGCCTGAGTTATTAATAGCGTTTGCTTTATGCTTATAACACGATCATATGAAAGTAAATAGTAAAGGGCAATATCATTTAGGATATATTAATTGTAAAAATTCACCTAATATGTTCGGCATAATAAATACCCTTGCACTATACTTGTTACTGTGAGTATATTAATACTAATAGAGTAGAATATTTATATTCGAATATTAATTCAAATATTGCTACTCTATTTGTTATAATCAACCACTACTCGTTACTCTGAGTACACTGTTGAAAATTTTAACACTTTTTTGACTAATTTAATAGTCAGGAGAGGTCCACACTCTTTTCGTGTTATTTTGTCGAGAACTATAGAAGTTTAAATTTGACGAGCAAAGATAGTCAAGTATTGTCTATTGCTAAGGGTTATTTGTGGCAACTGACACGTGGAGTTACAAAATACTTCTAGTCACCATTTATTTCATCTAGACTAGACAAAATTTACTAGCTGTTTAACTAAATGAATGCATCTATTGGGTGTTTTAACACCATTTTCTAAACACAACGTCTTTTAATATGCAACTCCTATTTCTTAGTGCTATAATATTCTCTCTTTAAGATGTTTTCTCAATTATAAATATGCAAAACCACTCATTCACAAGTTTTAGTTTAAACTAAACGTACCAATTTTACAATGATTTTTATGAGAACCATTATAAAATTAAGTGAATGTTTATGCTATTTGATTCAAGTCTAAACTAATTGCGTAAATAGATATTCCCAATACATCTTTAAGATATTGAATTTTTTTATGCCCAATGGAATTAACGTTTAATAACACGAGGTTACACTTTGCAAGTCAGTCACATTTGGTGGTTTGTTTGGATATGTTAATACGGAGAAACAAACCCGAAAACAGATACACGTGCAATGCAGGTGGTGCAAATAATGCAATACTGTATTAGAATAGGTGGGGTTTCTATATTTCTATCCGAGGGAAAAATTCTGATTGTTTGACGCTTCTGAATGTCTAGAAAAATAGTCAATCCTCATATCTGAACAAAGAATTCACACGAAATTTTAGTAATTTCTGTTCTATTAAATACGCGTAGTCAACTCGTCTGGCAAAGTTTGGAAAAATCCACACTAAAATATTTGACTAGCGCAAAATTAACGCCTACACCGTAATATTTTCAACAGTGTATTAAGAAGTAGCGAATATTTTGTAACGAATAACTACTTTGTGCCCACCACCAATTGTGATTCCCTTTGTCCCAGAAAGCGTTCTCTAACATTGCCTTCTTAATTAGACCTATCATCTTTACAAGCGACTGATTTATACAGTTATTAGCTGAAGAATTCTCCACGCCCACCACTAGAAACCTTGTACTTGCCAGACATTGTGCATTGGCACAGGCACATGATCTGGTGTTTCTTACTTCTCTTGGCAGAATCTGTAAAATAACGTCATCTGCCAGGCCTATGTTATACCTATGTCTATATTTATTCTACAGAGATTAGTCAGCAAACATAGTATCATTTTGATAGTCTTGCTGTCATTACCCAGAAGGGCTTTAGTAAATCCAGGTCTCTATTTTTTCAGGCATATTTTTGTTTGTTTCATTGCTGGGGACTTAGTCACTACTCTCTGGGCTGCTTACGTATCCACTAATTGATGGAGTTTTGGCGGTTCAGTAATGCCAAAGAAAGGGCCATATCCAACGAACGCCTTGAGGAACTTCATCTAGCCAGATCGTTCGTCAACTTATTTTTCTTCGGTCTCGAGTGGCTGGGAACTCAAACCAATGTTAATTTCCTTTGGGTCATTTAGAACGCTTAAGCAATCCCATAATGAGCCCAGAGTCAACTCTTACGAAACTGGCGCATTAAGTACTGCACTTACTGTATAAATGTTCTACTTAATTAGTTGTTGTTAACTTAGTTACAATGTTTATCAACCAAACCTACTTATTCTATTTAGTAACTACCCATCCTATATCCTTAACCTTTCAGTATTTTAATTATCGTTACACTACATTGTCTTCACAATGATATTGACAAAGTTCTGACAATATTTAAATTGCTTTCAAAAGCCAATGTGCATTAGCTTTTCTACAGCCAATTCTTTCGTAAGGATCATTTGTGTCAACATCAGAATGATTTCCTTGAGTTCATTTACATCACAGTGTTTTCTTTTCAAATATTTAAATTCTACTTCGCCTGACGTTTCGAGAAAAATCTACTTTATTATTACCTTCGTAATAAGAAACTTGGAGATTATTAAAATAATTTTTCTCTAAGAAAGTTAATTTGTTTTTTTTTTTCTCTTCAGTTCATCGTTTTATTTTGTAAGTAGTACAACCTTCTATTTGAAAATGATACGTATAATAATTCTAATAGCACAATAATTATAAAATTGGTATGTATGCCTAACAACTAAGTTCTAGGAATGACGAAAAATCACTCCAGTGGTCTACTTTGGTGTCATGAGTTGTTAACATTTAATTTCTGATTTATCTCTAAATTTGCTGTGGTTATACACTAAAGGAATTTTGATGAGGTCCACCGCAAACTCGAAGGCTTGTTATTGACATTTCAATTTGGAGCGATTCTACCGTACAAAGGTCGTTTAATCGTGCGACAAAAATTCCCTCATACCGCTTGAATTCGTGAATGTCCGGTCTAAGTACTAACAAATTGAAATTTTTGTCATGTCTATGCGTCCCGGCATTACTAAATTACACGGATCTGTGTGTGGTTTTCCCTATGCAAACACGTGCTTACACATAAGGATTAACGTCTTTTCAGCAATTTAGGCGTTTAATGCGATTATGAATGGAGCCTTGGATAAACTCAGAATTTTCTTTTTTATTACTAAGAGTATAACGTTTTATGGTTCAGCAATGCTAATGTAAAAGCTATTTTAAGAGTAATTTTAAAAAGCATTACATATTTTATCCCTACCGTTACAATAAATAATTCCGTAAATGGCTTATTACTGTCCATCTAAACGACCTGCGCGGCGGCGTTCATTTTATAGGGCAATAATGTTGGTGAAGTATTCTGAAACTCAATAATTTCGCCTAAAATATCAAATCGGTCTACCGGAATTATTAATTATTACGCAAAAGTTTTAGCAATTGGTTTCGAAAATGTGCTGTTGTATTGCATGTTAAATGGGAGAATTTTATCAATCGTAGAAGTACACAACTGTGGGTACACGGTAAGAAGTAATACTGAATTTATATCTGATCTTATGTAAAAATATATAATGACAGGGTATTTGACGCAAGGAAACCGAAATGTGAATGTTAAAGTGCAATGTAAAAAGTCTTTTCACTGTTTATTTTTTTTAATGTTAATGAAGAGAAACAAATCAAATAATCTGATTAATAAAATTTCTGAGTTGGCTCTCTATTATTGGCCTTTTGTGCGGAGATGGTGTTTTTGATACATGTGTACGGACATAAAGAGCAGTATTTTTTTACCAACAGTCGTACCAAACCATGCATTTACAAAAATGAAACAAACAAAACAGGAGGTATATACACGTGCGTATTTATAATGGCAATCTCTTACCCCCAATATGGATAAGGTTTTAGCAAACTGTGGGAAAAAATGCAGTACGCAAACCTTGCAAATATTTACGAAAATATTGTAACACGCATTTCGAATTTGAATTTCCACAATAGATCTGGATAGGTCGGGATGAATAGGTCTTTATGACTACCCCAGTTCTAACCTAATATAAAGTCAACAGCATAGCCTCACAGTCCGCGGTATCTCTTCAGCTGCTTAGAAAGTCTTTTCTTAACCCTAGTTTGTAACTTTCCAGTATTCTTAGTTCTTCAGCTTGATCCGAGTCCCTCACTGGTCACTTCTTCTTGCTTTTAACGGGCATTTAGTGTAAAATTTGATCTGCGCAGGCATGTGCTTAAGGTAGCGTTAGATTATCACGTGACATACTTTTCCTCTGGGCACATCGTCACTTTACGAACACTTCTCGGAAAGCGTTAAAGTTGTCAGGTTTGAAATTGAATAAATGCACCATAACCTCTAACCACAAATGACGAGTGACAAAATTGTTTTTCAAGTTATTACTTATTACTTATTACCTTGATTCCCTATCGCGAGTTGTGTAATATAGGAACACTCTGAGAATGGTTTAATCCGTTCGTAAATACTAGGTGTTAGGGAAAGCCGTTCAAAGATATACCGGGCAAGCTTTTACGAACGCACTCTAAGTAATATCTTAGGATATCTTGTTGTTTATAAACTCAAAACAATTTATAACCACATCGCTCTATCCATAATCAAACAAACTCGTGTTAGGTAAAATTCCAGTGAAGACACTGAATCCATAACCCGTAGTTTTGGCCAGCCTCAACCCATCCATTCTTCAAGACGGCGCTTTAAGGGGAGGACTACTTACTTACTGCCCCGGGATCACGATCACGATACCCGGCTGAGTTTACTCGATTATTTCGAGGATCGAGTCGACTCGTATTCAGCGAAACATTCACGATACTCGATCCAATGAATTTTGACAATATTCGGTTATTCTCGTACATTTGCGACAAAAGAACTGATTTACAAAGGCCTCTTTAGCATAATCGTGCTGCGTTTGTACATGGTTTAGTTCATGTTTATTTGTTACGAACGGGCATTATTCCATTTTTATTGTATTTTCGTTTTCTTTTACAGATTATAAATTTAATATCACATACATACTCCACAAAATATAGCGTAGGTCATTTTTCTGAGGCAATATTAAGCAAAATCTGTAAAAATTGCCTTGATTTTTGAGATACTGTAGTGTGCATTTTTAGAATGGCTTTTAAACCAAATGTAAAGCATTGGGAAGAAGTAATGTTTTTTTTTTATTTTTTAACTGTGATCTAGGTATAGTTTTCTAGGGTATTTATTTCAAGTTGTAAACACTTTTGTTTTTTGGAAGTATTTTGTTTAGTTATAAATGTAGAGAATTATTGTGATATTTGATAATATAAAATAAATGAGCTATGTTTCCAATGGCATTTATTTAAAAACTTATGTATTCTAAATTAATAAAAAATATACATTAAAACCAAAATAGAGATTTACTGAAAATAATGTCCTCTGTCCTCACGCACAGCAATGCCTTCTTTATTATTTGCATTACTGTCTGCCAGATGAATATGATTTTGCTCCATAATCTCATCTTCAATTATAATTTCTTCATCTATGCACATATTGTGAAGACAGGTAGCATTTCGGTGAATTAATGGTAAGCGAATCTTTATCTACTACCTTGATTGTAACAAGCATAACAGGCAAAACAACATGAAGATGAAGACGAACACACTCAACCGAGATGCAAAATACGATGAAAGACACGATGTAATACAATTTGAATAGTGTTTGTCTTTAAATGTGAAATTTTGATTTACAAGTAAGTAATTAATATTACGCCAAATTTTTGGAATCTTTGTAAATCGAGGCAAATTCACACTTATGCAATTTCTCGCAGTAATTCTTATTTGAATAAAAGTTGCATGCAATTTGTATAATCTGAATACTGAATTGCATGTAACTTTTATTCAAATAAAGACCGCTTTGCAGTTCGCAATTTTTTATATTGCGTGCAATAAAATTGTGCGCAATGAAATATTAGAACATGTTCTATTCTGTGCAATACCAATAAGATTGCACACAGCTGATCGAAATCCATTGAATGCGCGTGCGCTATTTGTATCGCCCGCAATTTTATTGCAGGCAATACACAAAATTGCAAACTGTAAAACGGCCTTAAGAATTGCTGCCAGAAATTGCATAAGTGAGAATTCGCCTTTAATAAGTCATAATATTTAAAGTCTCTAAATTAAGAAAATCCCCCACATTTACACTGCAAATATTGTGGCATAGAATAATTATCTAGATTATAGCCGTATTTCGTAAATCCACTTTTTCCCTAGCACCAACCTAAATTCCCTAGGTCTAGGGAAATTTCCATAGCTCTGCCAACACTGCTCGCAAGCCCTTTGCGGTCAAATAAAACGAGTCGAAACGAATCAACCAATCGAGTTTCGCGAATGTGATTTTTATAGGTTTGTTCCAAGAAAGCCTGAAACCTATCACTGATCGTGCGGGACATGCGCAGTGAAAAATATGCGTTCCAAGAAAGCCAAACTTAAAATCGTCGACTAGTGATCATGTGTTGGTTTGTAATGGTTTGTTGACAATACCGATGTGTACTGTTACCAACGCATGCGCATGTTAACTTTATATAAACATAAAACCTATACCGAACTCTGGGGCTGAACCAACAAAGAATTCTGTACATTTTATAAAATCGAATCTCTCTCTGACACAAAAATATTGAGACATTCAAGTATTTAGAATTGTTGAATACCCTTGGTATCGGTTATTGTATATATTAATGTGCGTTTCAACTGGTTCTAACACACTACAAGTTTGGGATTCGTTTCAAAAGAAGCATGCGCATTAAAGGAATACATACTCTTATCGGCAAGTAATCACCAACTTTTGTTTGGAACAAACCTTATATTGTCGATAAAAAATGGCTGATTCGAGTCGAGCTTCTAAAGAAATTTTGGTTTTATAATCATTCTAGCCCTACGCTCACAAAAAAAAAAAATAAGTCAACCCTTTGTTAAAATTATGGATGAAATGAAAGTGAGGTTTGTCTGCGTAAAATGTTTTAAAATGTGCGACGTTATCAATACAACAGTTTTTGTTAACCTTGTATATTATATGGTTTTGTAACGTATCGTCTCAATAGTATGCATTTTTGCATTAGTTTTGTTAAAACTGATATGCATCGATTTCATATCTTTTTATAAAAAATGACAATTTGCAAAATTATTCAAATAATGCAGCATCAATAATAACGAATGCATACATATTTGTAGAATTGTGCCGCTTATCTACCCACATG
>RXPK01003231.1:0-54569 GCA_004143645.1 Protaetia brevitarsis
GCATTAAATACCTATTAATATTGATTCAAAAAAGTAGTAATTCTTATCAGAAAAAAATAAAAAAGCTTATAAAATATATAAGACAATTCCTTACAAATCAGAAACAAAGTGACATTAACATATACCTTTACATATTGATTCAAAAAGTAGTATTCTTATCAGAAAAAAAATAACTAAAAAGCATATTACTACTAAAGTTAAATATTAAGTCACAAATACAACAGAGTAAATATATTTTAGCAGCAAACTCAGAAGCTACATCTTAAAGTAATCCTCAATTCATAAGTTCCAAATTAATTAGCAAATTAAAGATTTCTTTCTTGATAATTTCAAATTATTTATATTTTTAATTCGTTGGGAAGTTTATGAAAAACTTTATGCTTGAGTAGCAAGGACCTTTTTCAATTAAAGACATGGTGGGGCACGGGTAATTATAAATTTTGTAAAATCTTGTATTAATGACAATGGCCTGGCAGAAGATGTTCGTATTTTTTTTATTTGAAATTAAAAATTAAGCACTCGTAATGATACCAGCGCAACAACTGTGAGTAACCTATTTGTTTTAAATTTCCCACGACACGATTCCCTCAAAGGAAGGCCAAAAATTATAACGTAAACACATTGTTTTTGAATCCAAAAACTTATAATACCCTGAAGTGTTGCCCCAACAGGGATAGCAAATTTCATCTTGATATAAAAATCCATTAGTATATAGTAATTAAAACATTTTTCCACAATATGACTTAAGAATTCTATGCAATAACTGAGTTGATTTAATTTTTTTAGCAAATAGTCAGATAGGAGCCCAATGTTAAGTTTTCATCCATAGTGAGACCCAGAAAGGTAACTGACCTACTTAGAGATAAATTCTCATACATTTTGAAACTGTCAATTCCTATATTAGATTTTAGATTAGATATAGGAATATTTTTTAATATTATTTCATATTTATTTCAATTAAGTAATGATTTAGTAACCAAATGCGTTAACAAAAAACGTATTTTTTCCATGGGTAACAGTTTTAAACGTTCAAACACTATATACTTCTGTAAAGTGCGTTGGCTTATAAGTAATGCAACATTAACTGAAAAGATTCCAATTGTCCATGAAATTCCTTTAATCTTGCACGAAAATTGCATTGTACTTAAGCATGTACTTAAGAAGAAAATAGTTTTCCGGCAAAGCAGCATATTTTCTGCGAAAAGATATGCTTATCATTTAACATGATAAAAACTAAACGTTATAAAACTTTTCATTTAATACAATCTCTTTTCTCAGTGTACGTCAATCATAAATATTAAGTAATATATATTGTATTATAATAATATGTGTTAACTTTGTACTGTTTATTATTTCTTATGTAACTAGGTTATAATATTTCCTGTACTTGGGCTCCTTTGCCTGTCGGAAATATATTATTATTACTGAAAATATTGTATAGGTAAATGTAGATCCCTCTGAATAACCTGCATCAAAATTTGAGTTCATTCTGGTGTATAGTTCCCTATATTACTTCTAGTATGCCATCCACCTTGGAAGACCTGATATTTCCATTAAAACTTGACTGGGAAACAATTTGATCATCGCCATTCAAATTTAACCCAATTTGGACAGAACGATATATGCATCCAGATACTGACTTAAAACTAATGCACTTATTGAAAATAACACACTGATGTCACAGCGGCAATTCTCTTTTCGTTTTTAACTCCTTGCAATTAAAAAGTAGATGATATAATATATAATATATTAGCACATTTTTAAACACAAATTAAAATTAACTTTAAAATAATTGGATTTGTTTTTCAAGATATTTATGAAACAAAAAATGCTTTAACTGTTTTCTAGCTGCATTTCAAAACATTTCCAAACCAATGTTAATGCGCTTCCCACATAAACACTTAAGCCGTTTATTGCTTCGAACTTTTTCTGGTTATTATATTAGCAGAGAATCTGTCATTACCACTATATTTCACAGCTCGTTTTGGGTTTCGGTCCACAAACAATCCCATAAAAATTCCCTGTAAACAGGCCCCCGACCAAAAAAAAATATATGTAAAGCGAGAAGGATAGGAAACGCAAGGAGATCATTTACCTTTGCAAAATTTCACCAATATTTACATGTGAAAATACAGCTATAATCAAAAGTATTTGACGTGGGCTCAATAATTTCTTTCTCTGTGGGTAATTTTTTTGCAACATAACGCAAGCATTATATCTGCAGATAAATAGCCTAATGATGTGATTCTATGCATATTTGTAGCGTCATGTACGCATATACTGTGGATTACGGATGCTTACAGATTTACAGATATCCTTACATCCTATATTTAATTCGATAATCAACTAATGGCGAGATTATTTACAAGGAAAACAATAATTTTAACCTAACCTTTCGAAATCTAAAATTTAAATAAAGCACTCAAGAGCGTACGATTACTTGAAAGGAAAGTGAATGAGTGCACTTAATCTAAGATTGTGAAGCGAACATGTTTGATTCCTTCTGAAAGGGCCTATATGATATATGATGCGTCATATAAATATTGACGCATTTAAATGTTTATCTACCCGAACAATACCGAGCAGGAAATTGGACACACGTGACATGAAAATTGAAATCAAAAATTGAAACGTTATTTATAAATGCGAAGCATTTGTTTATACACTGTCTTCCAGAAGTATTTAGTCGATTAAATTTCGTTTACTTAAAACAGATTAAATTCTGTGTGTGTGTTTTGAGTAGTATTTTAAGCATTTATTGAGTACTGGCTTTTCGTTATTGTTTTTCTAGGATAAGCAAGATAAGAGAAGAGAATATTTTCGTACAACGATTAGACTTACTCGTGTCTTGTCAGCTCTTGGGAAATCTATAGAGAACATAAATCCCAATCCATAAGACGAATAAACTCGAGTATATCTATAGTAACATAAATAAATAAAAAAGTAAGTATGCTCTTTCCTTATCTTACCCATCGCTACTCAAAAGCAATTTTATGCGTACCTTAACGAAAATGATTTATATAAGCTTCTTCATTAGAGTAGACTAGGGCTCACGTAAGTACAATTGATAATGAGCGGGCGGATCAATTAGCAACAGAGGGGATTCCTGGGGAGGATAGCACGATAATTAGGTATGAGCTAATTTCGGCTGACGTAGTCAAAAAAGCGTTTAGGGATAAACTTGATAATAATTAGCAGGGTAAATGGGGTTACTTTGGATGTTATAGAATGACGCTAATGTGAACAGACAAATTGTATACATTAATTACAATGGAATTATGATTTCAATTACTTATTTTAAAGGTGTTCCGCATCAGGTTGATATATATTAGTCAAATGCTATAAATGGACACAAATGAATTTGGCGAGCCGTAAGGACCGTTATAAAAAAAGGCCGGTCCGGCCCGCATCTAGAATTTTTTGGCCACGACCCAGGCCGAGCTACAACGGACTGGCCCGCACCTCTAGTATAAATACAACAACAACAATAGTCTTATAAAACTTAACTTAGTATTTTTCCAGACTATTTAATACTTAATGAGTGCTCAATGTATTATAATGTCAGGCAATTATTAAATAAGTCACTAAACAAAGTTCGGTAACAGGAACGTTTCAGATATGAAACATTGTTACTTTGAAACTTCAAGTATAACATGCAGAAATGTTTTTTGTTTACAGTACAGAACATGCGACATGTTCACTCTCAGAAGCGTTTCAAAAGAAACGTTGTGTTTGAATACATTCCAGGCACATAACTAAACATTTAAGAAACGCTTTTTATATTAAAATAAACATAGTTGATGTAACCGATAACAAAGACATTTTACAGTATGTATAGTATAATTCAAATTAAATGTTAAAAACAAATTCATTACATTATTGTAATTTAATGATTTTATTTAATAAAATTGAATGAAGCAGTGAGTTGTTTCTATATGGTCCTTTTATAATTCAATTTTAAATGTGATAACGAAGCTAAATTAGTCTTCATATTAAGATATGGGCTAGTTAGTTATTTTGCATATATTATTGTCTTAGGGGCACTAAGAAAGAAGAAAGAACTCTACACCTCATTAGATTGACAAATTCATTAATTCAAACAAGTCATTAATCTTTTTATTAAGGCTTTACTCACGATGTAATCAAATAAATTGCGTTTTTATATAAAATAATTCTATTACAATTCCAACTATACAACTATATTAATTACAGTTTAGGTACATGTAATCTTCCCATATGGAATATGAATTCATTTCTATCCAATAACTAACCAATAGTAAGAAACTATAATTCTTACAATTGTACTGTTGAAAATAAACAAATACTTTCAAACAATATAGTAATTTAATTTACTAATATTGATTCACATTAACTTAACAAATAAGTTTACATTTAGCATCTTAAACTTTTACATCTTAAACTTTGGTTACTTTTAGTAATTTTTCCTTCCACATCGCCACCACTACCACACGTTAGATCCGTCAAAAACGCTTCGCACATAACCTCGAAATAACGCTTTTTGAAGACAGTTTTTAGTACTTTGGTTTTTCATTTGATCAAAAAATGAATGGCCATTTTAGACTCATGGTAACACGCTCTTTTCGTTAATGTCTATATAAATCGTCAAATCAGTGGTCCTCATTCGGCACTCTTACCATTTTTTTTTAACACGATCTGATACTACTACATTACTGCGTATGTGTAAGTTCGCTAACAAATCATTTTCGCAGCAAAATATGAGTTGAGGTTATGTAAAGTATATCAGTAGTTCAGAGAAATTTTATGGGAGTAATAAAAGTGAACTATACCTAATATACTTACTGATTTCTCGGCTTCAGCTGCTTCTGCCATTTTGTTAATTAGAAAATGCACATCTTTGCCACAATCTGATCTGTCCACAACATCCAACAACACGCAAACTCCACTCGTGCTACTGGTACTCTCAAAGTCGAGTGTTTGTGTATGAGCAATGCGCAGCTACTTACTTTAGTTATACAATAGTATATTTCAAATCAAGGGAGGAAAGTGCTCTATTGCAGACCGCGACAGTGTTGCCAGATCTACCGTTAAAACGGTATTTCTACCGTTTTCAACTTCAATCTTCCGTTCTTCCTTTTCGAATTAACAACCTACCGCTTTTTGATATTTTGTGGTACTTAACAAAACTATAACACGGATTATGTATAAACTGTTTATTCCATTGTATCAGAAACACTTTTGATGTTTCTGAATTGCAGTAGTAGGTGATGCCAAATGTTATCCGTTATTTCCAGTACAAAAACATAGTGATTGCTGCACCATCTGTACAATACAGTCGAAGTAAAATAATTTCCCCTGTGACAGATATCTATTTAATTTCTATTTTTTAAAAACAAATTGCCTGTCATTTTACGTTGAAGCAGTTAATCAAATATTGCAGAGGTTTCCCTTGAAAAATAATTTGTTACAAGATTTATTCTTTTTGAATCCAGAAACTGTACCAGCAAAAACAATTAGCAGCATTCAAAACTTGCAACTAAATGAATGGCACTTGCTTAGAAATTTTTTTTTTCTATTCCAGATGCAAATAATATATTCCAATTTTGGTCTAATATCGCCAAAATAAAGTGTGAAAACAATACTATATGTTTGAAAATTTGGCTAACTTCATTTTTAACGTATTATTAACCGCACTCAAGTGCAAATGTTGAAAGGATACTTTCAGCAATCAACTTATTAAGACACAGGGAAATAGGTTAGGAAACGAAATAATTATTGGTTTACTTCACAGTAATCGTCTGATAACCGATAATTGCTTCAATTTTCAACCGAAAAAAGTATAATAGTATAGAATTCTACATATTATATATTTAGTTTTCATAATTTGAAGAATTATAGTTTTTTTTTATGAAAATATAAACTAATATGTAGCGAAATAAAATGAATGAGAACATTTGATTTTCGTTGCGAAAATTCTTCCGCTTAGGTATTGACATCTACCGTTATTTTACATAACATTCTACTGCTGCGAAATAATTTCATCTGGTAACACTGGACCACGGGCAAATATTACAGATATACGTATTTCTAATTGCCCAAGGCAGGAAAAGTACAGCTTTCCTCCCTCATTTGAGGGAGGAAAGTTGTACTGGTGGACACTTTCCTCTCTGCTGGGAAAAAGTACATTTCCTAAATGTTACAAATAAATATAAAAAAGGAAAGTGTCAAATAAATTACAAATATAGTACCTATGTTGCAAATTAGATATGCAATGATACACCATTTCCAGTTGGACAAATAGTCCCGACAGACAGTGTATATACACAATCAAGATCGTGAAAATAAAACAAAAACGAAAAACCCCTCTCTCTCTGTCTCCTCTAGAAGAGGCAGAAGAAGCGGGAAAATAAGGAAAACAAAAACGCCGAACGACGAAGAAAAATTTCGAATGCTGTCGACGGACGAAAAGTGGCCAGTGCCCCCTTCACCGTTTACTCTCGCCCTACATCGGCCGTCTCTGTCCGTCTCACTAGCCGTAACAGCCCTGACCAGACACAATTACAATTTTTTGTACCGTCGAGCATTTTTTCCCTCGACCGAATGTTATATGTTTTTATTTTTATTTCGAGTTGCTTGACCGGGCCACCGGCTCTTGGAACGCGCCGAATTTTCGGGCGTACACAAACGAAATCGTGTTGATAGTGGTCAGTTAGAATGCCTGAGCGTTTATTATGGTCGACGCAACCAGCGACAGAAATACTAATATGCAGATGACAAACAAAATATACATTTATATGCATACGTAACAATCGAACGGGGCGCTCTGTTGATTTCGTTGCTATTTACATATATATACGTCCATCAGCGGGGTTATAATAGCATCATCTTCTTAAAAATTAAATTTCGCACGTGTCGACCAAAGGAAGGAAGCTCTATGGCGCCATAGATTCTAACGTAGGAAAAGTTCGAAAGGTTAAAAATGTTACGAAACGCCAGCAACGATGTTAGAATGAAAAATTTGCCTGACAATGCAATAACATAAATATTAATATCAATGTATAGTTGTATGGTCAATAGTTGCGTTATTCTTTTTTTCTTTTAATACATTATTTTTGTAACATTCTAACGTCAGACCCGTGAATAACGTCAACGAAATACGAGAACAAACAGAAATTGTGGAAATATATTTCCAGAAATATCTGCACTGACGGAAATGGAACTGTCATTTACAACTTTTGCAGTTTTAAATGTACATGCATTGATATACCGATAGCGCACTTTCGACTTGACGATTGCCGTTATACGAATAAAAGAAGGATGAAGATATGATCTCTATCAGTTAACAAAGTCGAGTAATATACGCATACTATTCTGCTATATGCTAATATATCTGCACAGTGGAGTATTTAGCCGATCTAGGTGGCCAAAACTATTCTGAATTGTTTAAGTGATTCAGAGTATATTAAGAGAGTATAGAATAATGTTTTAGGCAAAATAGATGGAATATTTTGAAAAATATTGCGTGATAACACTGCGTAGGCTTTCACGGGGCGGTGTAACTATAACTAACTTCTCAGTTCAGTTATCCTGAAGAAGCTGTCAGTATGAACAGCGAAAAGTCGAGCGAAAGTTTTGACACACGGCGAAACCCGCAAGAAGCTGTTTTTTTTTTTTTTTTTAAAAAAAGGGGTGGTAACGCCTAAGCTATATGATTAGCTTATCAGCCCCCCTCAGAGCCAAATCTCCCTCCTAATCAACATTAAATAAATCGATATTATTATTATTATTATTACGACCCCGGAAAAAAACCGATTATCGTAATTGACCAGAGCGAGATTTGAACCCCGGACTCCGCACTGATAGCCAAGCGTGCAAGCCACTCGACTACCAGTTAGTTATAATATTGCGTGACATTAAATATTATTGAATGCGTAGATACATTTATGGTAAATATTTTAACGGAGATGAACAAAGAGAGGTTTGAAAAAAAAAAACGAAATATCTGCTCTCTTATGTAAATAATTTCACTAATAAGTAGAGACCGGATTATATGCAAAGAAAAACTGGAATATATGCGCATATATATGCATCGATTTTTGAGAAAATATGCATAAACCTGGGGCATATATGCAAAAAATTGCGACAATATGCAAAATTTTTACATAAAATAAATAAGAGCAGAAATTTAAACGTTAACTTTATTGCACAACATTTTTTCACAACATATTCCTAAAACAATTTATAATTAAATGTTTTTCAAAATTGTGTAAAAGAAAGTTCTGTCTTCTATCAGAATACATATGTTTCGAAATAGAAAAGCTTCTTTCAACATCCACAGATGTAATTGGTGCATTTTTTAACTTTGCAATACATTCTAAACTAAAATTAAAGTCGAAATCGTTTACTGTTTCACCTTCCAAAATTTTCTTAACTTTCTTCAATTTCAAATACCCCGCATTTTTATTTATCACTTTTTTAAATTTATCGTATATAGAATTACCTATTGTACTCTTAACCTTCTTACATAGCATATCAAATTCGTCTGCTATTTCGACTGATTCCGAGAGTGACATCCCTTGCGTTTCTAGTTTACGAATGGAACTTGAAACAAAGCTATAATTTGACTTAATATACAAAAGGTTTTGTAGCAATTCTGTTTTACAGTTTTCTAGAACAATGCAATCAGCAGTGATTTCAAGAATTACATTTTTTATTCCTTCAAAATAATCGGCGAAAAAAATTGCAGCCTCTAACCATGTACCCTATCTCGTAATAATCGGTTCAGGAGGCAACTTAACACCGGGAAGTCGCTCCTTATAAAATTGGATTCATAAAGGTGCTTTTAAAAATACTTTTTTGACATTGCTAAGTAAATCATTAATCAAAGGGAATTGATTCCTAATGTCTTCGGCTACACGATTGAACCCATGAGCTAAACAAGTGGTATGAATAATGTTACTATAAAAAAAATTTAAATTTTGCGCGGCTTTTATCATGTATGGTGCAGCGTCGGACAATATTACTAAAATTTTTTCACAAGGTATACTTCCAGGTAAAAAGAAATTTGATAAACCTTCTTGAACGAATTGGGCAATTGTCACATTACTTATTTTTTGAAGTTCTTTACAATAAATTAAATATGATTTACCTATAATATCTTCATGAAGAATTCCTATTAACAAATGGGCAATATAACGGCCACACTTATCCGTACTTTCATCTACCATGATATAAATAAAATTATTCCCTACCAATTGTTGAATTTCTGCTATTGTTTGCTGGTAACAATATGTGACATAATTTTTTCGTAAGGTACTTTCGTCAGGTATATTATGTTTGCAATATTTTTGCAGAAATGATTTCAAATTAACATTGTTTAATTTTGCTAATGGTATATGTTAGACGAAATTAATGCGTTACACAGATCCGTATTATATTCTTTTTGTTCTGAGTTTCGTAAAGTTGATGCTACACATTGACGTATAGGTTGCTGCACACATGCGGATCGCTTTAGTTTTTCACATTTTCCAATATGTGATGGAGTTTTAGCGTGTTGATCAATCAGGTAGTTTCTCTCAGAAGACACCTACAACAACAATTGTCATTTTATATCAAGTTAAAGAATTTAAAAACAATTGTAAGGCTTTTAGTAAAATTAAACTTACCAGCTTACTGCAGGCTCGACAAAATATTTTGTCGCTATCCTTTACCAGTTCAGGATATAGCTTAATCCATAAAGAAATTTTGTTCGCTATACTCATTGTATGTACGCACAGTATTTAAAAACGTAACACAATTACATGCTGTTTCGCTCAAAGATATTCAATGAATGAATAGTTTATTTGGGAATTAATAATAATAAAACGTATTTACCACATCCCTTCTGCTAGGCGAAATTAAACACGTGCAGTTCTTGGAAAAAAAAGTATTAGAGAAACCAATGTAAAAAATTTATCATTCTGAGAATTGTCGGTTGTCGATCTACATTAGGAATTACTAGTAATTTTTACTAATAGAAAGGATAAGAAAAAGCTTAAATATGCAATATACGCAACTTTTGTAAAATTACGCATATCACACACATGCGAGGGGGTAGAATTCAAATTTGCCGCGATTATTTATAGTTACTGAAAATGTCAAGATCATATTAAATGTAATACAAAATCGTTGGTAATTCAGACTTGATTGTTTTAAGTTACTAAAAATTATGGTGGGAAATTTGAATTTTGCCAATAGGAATAGATTTCTTAATTACCCACAGCTGTAATACTCAAGTGCTTCCATATCAAGTAGTTCGCTTGATCCATTGCCTATTTTTGTACGTCTCTTGCCCCACCGCTTTTTAACTCCCAGCGTTGAGAAACTACAGTGGCGTCGCTCTAGAGTATGCCAGCGGAACTACACATCTTTGACCATATGTATACTAGTATAATATTTGGTATTATTTTAGTTAGCAATAAACGAAATGATACTGCAAGTTGGGTTAAATTGATTTAAAACTTTGTAAAATTAATAAAATGGAGGCCCCACCACTCAATGTGGTCACGAGTTGCCACTGGATAAAGCTCCTGACGTGTAATCCGTATGCCTAGCTTCGAATCTGGCAGCGAAAAGTTTTTTTATGTATAATATAGCAAAGAAACTACCTTTTAGCTATAAACTTTCAAGCAGTTTGTCACAACTATCCTACAAAATTCTGCAAGGGAATACCTTCAATCTTCCTCTGCTTCCATTGTCCAATAAACAGATTGAAATAATCCGCTGTAAATGCGATGTAAAGAAAACATATTCATTACAACTGATAATAATTTTAATAATTTCGCCATGTCTAAACATTTTTGTGTTTTTAATAATATCGCATTTTTACAGTCCGGAAGTATCAATTTTAAAATATTATGGTGTTCATTTTACTTACAATGTCACATATTCCACGTGCCTTGTTGTTTACGTCCCTCTGCTTGTAACATTCCTATTATCAGGTAAATAAAACTAATATTTGAACAATCACAACTGCCGAATGAAATAACCAGGAATACGCCGGTATAGATAAACTATTTCTTATAATAAAATTATTAGTACACATTTAGAATAACAAACAATTCATACGCGTTTACTAAACAATAAGGATATTGCAAGATAAAATATTATTAATAATTCCACAATTAAGTATTGCATATTAAAAATTAAACATAATATTATCGATAAGTTTTCGTAAATCAGGCTGAGCTATTACCCCAGGGTATAGGTATTTATTGATATTTAGCAATGATTTCTTTTTAACTCGCATTTTGTTATTGTAATTCAAATATTAGTTGACGCACAGTACCAATTATTGTTAAACAAAATATTTTTATCGCAACTTCAATAAGCTATTTCCCAATGCTGAATCTTTCTCATCGGTAGTTTCCTTTTCAAAACATTAGGATTTAAAACGTAAGTATGTGCGTTGAGTATTTACATACGTATTATGTGTTCTTGGAAAATCTTAGATGTGTGCCTCTACAGTGTACAAAAAAATTTGGGTCCTTTCGCAAAACTTTTAAAGAGGGGATGTGGCTTCTAAAATACCTAATACCTAATTAGAAATGGTTAAAATGCAGGATCTTCTGCAGTTATTTATAAGCGAAATTCAGACTTTAAATATTGTGTACCTGGTTATACAGGGTGAGTCAGTAGTCCGATATCGGTCGATATTGACTTTAACATCTCTCATAAAAGATTTTTCATTGTGGCATCCTACGTGACTGAAAGAAGTATAACTGAAATAAAAATTTTGCGTATAGAAGTACTTACGAGATCAGATGTACAGGGTGTTAGTAAATTATGAAAACCCAAAAATCGTTCGACGACTGTTTATTACTAGAGCCTTGCACGGATACTTTTTTTTTATTCCGAACAGCATCCACATTTTGACTATCCGAATTATATATTTTTAATATACCGGGTGAGTCAATAGTCCGATATTGATTTTAACATCTCTCATAAAAGATTTTAATTCAACATTTGATTGAAATTCATTTTAATTAACACTAAATAAAGAAAATTCTATTAAGACAGCGTGTTTGACAGTTTGGTAATGTCATAAAACATAGTTTCACCACCTACCTTTTATGAATAAATGTTATTTGTGGGACAATTTTTTAAAATGTCAAATTATCTCAGAAAGTATAAGTTTTAGATATACCCTACTGCGAACAAAAATAAAAGATCATAAAAAAGTACATATGGTGAAATAAAAAAATATAGGGTGTTCAATTTAAAATAACAAAATGAAAGCCGTTTAAATATCAAACAAATTGATTGCTTCTGGAGACCACCCTGTATAAATTTACCAAATAGCATACAATTCATAAGAAAGATCTAAGCTTTCCTAAGCTACTCAGCAAATTTTAGAGTTTAATTGTCAATGATAATGCTGGAAAAAAATGTTAAATGAACACGTGCATTTTGAAAATTTTATGTAAAAAGTTAAATAACTTGGCAACGTTGCATTCGAAATTTGAAACGAACATATGTATTTTAAGCATTCATTACAGCACATAAACATGCCTAAAGAAATAAGTGTGGTTTCATTTGAAAAAATTAAGTTGAGTACGGTCCTGGAAAACTGATACACCCCGTGAACATGAAAATATTTTTAGAACGTGCGTTAGGTATGAAGCCACTGAAAAATATTTTACGAGAGATGTTAAAGTCAATATCGACCAATATCGGACTATTGACTCACCGGGGAAAAGTTTACAACATTTGGACAATTTAATTGTGGAAACCTTGTAGAATATAAAAGCAATACTAATTCTGCAGGATTCTCGAACTTTTTTAAGAATAAAACAAAGATAAATATGTGAGAGAAATAAGGGTTTTGTTCCATAAAGGTGATCAAGTAGAAGCCTGTGTAATAAAAAGTCATATGTCCATCCAAAGTTGTCCTTTCAGGATGGAAATATGCAGCCCCACTGAGGTTTGCCAAAAGACGATCCGCCAGTTGCCTTGAAATCATATTCACAGATTTTAAGATTTTGCTCTGAAAAGCTAGTAATAAAGTAAAATTGGAATGACCCATTCTATTTTGTAAAGACGTGTAAGGTGCTTTCCATTTATCGTCTGGATCACTTCACTTCAGTTTTGTGCGTTAAGCTACTTACGAGTTACTTACTACGAACGACATAACCTGGCAACTAAATGAGTTTGAAGTGAACAGTTCATAACTTAATGCAGAAAATTGAAATGAGGTGAGTCAATTGGTAAATGGAAAGCAGCTTTTGTCTCATGTTTATCATTTTGATCCTTACAGACTAGGATAAAGTTTGATTGGGATTCCATAACAGACTGGAAATTATAACTGACAGCGAGCAAATCCTCAAATCTACACTGATAGAAGTATCCTTTTCATTTAAAAGGAATTGCATTAAACCAAAAGTTTTTTTGCGTTTTCTATATGGCCAACATAATTTGGTGTTTCCTTGAAAAGGAATATAAATTTGAACCCACGCATTTCTTCGGAAATAATATATTTTTCGTTGAAATGGTTTATTCTTTTAAGTGAAAGATATTGATAGTTGAGTCAAGTCATCTTTATTTTGAACTTGAAAACTATGTAGATTGGCAGAAAACCGTAAGCATTTTGAATCAAGAGATTTTTCCTCTTCATATAACATTTATTCACTTTGGACTTGACTTTTTTTGGCGGTTTCACCGAAAAGCGTAAACCCATCAAAATGTCGTGATCATTTTTGATTGAAATAAAAATGTAATTATCTCCAAAAATTCATGCACTCCAAGCCTTTACCCCTGGGTATTCGGGGAATTGATCGCAGCGACCATTCCAGCACCATAGGTGTCCCATTATTAAAGAAATCGTCCTTCCAATGGTGATCGACTCCTATCAGATGTTGAACTGGTAGATATACCAGGTTAGTATGTTGTAATCGTATATTCCAGCCTATTTTGTGGGAAATATTATCTATTACTGGAATGAAATAGGAAATGCGCCATCTATGCGACAATTTCTGTACTACACATAAGTATATTTGCTGAACTATATGGGGAGAAATCTGCTATACGAAAATAATATTACTTATATTGTTTCAAATAAATCTTCTAACCAAATTATTCGTTTCATTGAATACAGGAATATTTTTTAATATTATTTTAATCAAGTAATAATTTAGTAACCAAATGCGTTAACAAAAAACGTATTTTTTTTCCGTGAGTAACAATTTTAAACGCTCAAACACTATATACTTCTGTAAAATGCGTTAGTTTATAAGTAATGCAACATTAACTGAAAAGATTCCAATTGTCCCTTAAATTCCTTTAATCTTGCATGAAATATTTATCTTTGTTCACTATAGTTTGTGTATCTGAAACACATGCATAAAACTAAAATACCTGCGCGTAAAAAAGCACTCAGCTTTGAATGCAGACGCTTGCATTTGCCGCTAAAAGTCAAAAGTTTTAAATCAATGTATTTATGCGTGTCCACGCAAATAAACTAAAACGTTTTTATTTAAAACAAAGTTAATATAATAATAGCAAGTAATATATTATGTGAATGTGTATTGCATTAACTTAAACAGAATTTATACAGATATAAAATATTAATCAAAACTAAGGTGCATTCCATTTAATTAAATTACGGCTTTTTTGGTCCAAAAGCATGTACTTAAGTAGAAAATAGTTTTCCGGCAAAACAGCAGGCTTCTTTCAAATAATATAAACACTTTTCTGCGTAAAGGTATCCTTTTTGTTTAACATAAACGATAAAAACCAAACGTTATAAAACCTTTAATGCAATCTCTTTTCTCAGTGCACATGAAAAAAATCTTGGAAAAAAATACCTGTGCAGTTTTAGGAGCACAAAATTGCTCAAAAATCGTACAGGAATTTTTTTAGCATGTATGATCTTATTCCCACTACAATACCGTTTCATTAATGGTTTGCTGGCATAGCAAATTTACATTGAAGAAATTCGGCAACTTTTGTGATTTTTTATTTTTTTATTTTTTCTACTTTCGTTTTGCGCCATTCAATTGTTTTCTCATTTTTATTCAGCTGCTTCAAACAATTTTTCAGTATAATACCACTAACAAGGAAAGGCACTCAAGGCGATCTCTACTAAGCTGCTTTAGTCTTCTTTGATGGTCGTTCAATAAAGGTATACATATGAATTTGCCTGATTCTTTTTTACCTCAGTGTTTCTATGTTTTTCTTTTACCCAACTTCTTACTCTCTCTTTCGTGCTGTATTTTTAGACAATCTTAGAGCAGGTTTTGGATCTACTATATGAAACCGATGATCCCTTTCTTGCTAACTCATCGGCTTTTTCGTTTCCTTCGATTACCGAATGTCCGATATCCACAGCAAAGTGGCTTTATTGCCATCTGTCAGACTATTCAGCTCTCAAATACATTCCCAAACCAGTCTTGATTGTATTTTGAAGTTCACTAGTGCGCTCAGCCCCACCTAGTTATCTGTTTTGCAAGATCTCCTTGTCTTTAAACACCCTCTAATTGATTTCAATTGCATAATATTGCTAATACATCTGCCTGAAAGATATACATATTTCCTAAAGCAAGGATGTGATCATTATGTTTCTCACCTTACGAAAGATTCCAGCTTCAGTTTTTCCACGGTTTTTGACCCGCCTGTAAACCAGATCAGTTCCCATATAAACCCCGCAAAACCTATCTTTGTAGCTGGATTGATTACAGTTCACCCGATCCATGATTTCTACCTGGAATTTTCTGTTGAATAGATATTAGTATACTGCTTAGGCTGTCGAAAATCCTTGAACGGGTTATGGAACATCAAATTCGAGATTTCGTCTCTGAAAATGCATTGCTTCCCGATGTGCAATCTGGCTTTTGCGCTGGCCACAGCTGCACGACTGCCTTGCTGCGTGTTGCCGATGATATCTTCGGAGCTTGTGATCAGGGTTTGGTCACTATTTTAGTATTATTAGATTACTCCAAAGCTTTTGATTACTGTTGATCACGCAATGCTTCTGGATGTCCTAAGGGCGAAGGGTTTTAGTAATGACGCGTTTGCTCTTTGCTGGGCAGTTTCTTGTGAACCAGGGTGCAGTCAGTAAAACTAAATAACGTTATTTCTCCGCCTCTGAGACTTTTGCAGGGTGTGCCACAGGGTAGTATACTAAGCCCGATTCTGTTCTCTCTATATATCTCTTCATTCGTCGAACACGTTCCTCATACGAAAATTCATTTCTACGCAAACGACTGTCAACTGTACTATTCATTTGAGCTGTCGGATTGGGCTGAGACTGTCATCAGAATCAATTTTGATTTGACGCGGATACATGCGATTTCCACTGTTTACCGTTTACAAATTAATCCAGTTAAATCCCAGGTTAAAATTTTTGGAAACCCCGACTCATGTAGTAGTCTAAAAGACAACATTACTATTCAAATAATCGGTAATATTTTAGCGGTTACTAGTAGTGCTAAGAATTTAGGACTGACCGTGGATAGAACACTTCGTTTTTGTTAACATATTGCACATTCTTTACAAACTTCTTATGCCTCATCAAAGAAACTTTACGCACTTCAGAGAATACTTGATGAATCGATCAAAAAGAAGCTGTGTGATTCGTGTGTGCTGTCTCGCCTGTCATACTGCGCGCGGAGATTTATCATCCATGTTTGGACAAGGAAACGACGTACCGTATCGAAAAACCACAGAACGCATGTGTAAGGCACATTCATGGGATCAGGAAATATGATCATGTCTCTTATAAATTAAAAGAAACAGGTTGGTTGAATATGAAAAACTGTAGAGAGCTGCAAACTCGCACTTTCTATCATAAAATACTTATTTTTAAGAATCCATCTTACCTCTACAATAAAATAAGATTCAGAACTGATGTACACAATCTCGCTACGCTCTTCCGGGGTCTGATATCTCCACCACCTCATAGATCAGCCCTGTATACAAGGACTTTCTCATTTAATATTTACAGCAGGTATAATTATATTCCCCTGTACCTAAAATCTTGTCATATTAACCAGTTTAAGTTGAAGCTGCGAAGCATACTGTTCCAAGAGCAGTAAAGTCAGCTTGGTGTCTTGGTGTGCTCTGTTTCGAGAACTGTTTAATCTGTTCTAAGAACTGTTGAAGCTGTTCCTAGAACTGTTGGACTGTTTCGTGAACTGTGATAGGCATCCGGAAAAACCGGAAGTAAAGTGAATTTAGACATCCCGTGTAAACCTTATGGGATTTTGGCCCTGAATTGTCCTAGCATATCTCCTACAAAGGCGCCTCGCCCCGGGTTTCAAAAACCCTTCCTAAGCTACCGCGGATCTCGTCCCCGTGGACGCCATCGTCTTAAGCTGCTCCTCCCACCTACAGCTCCGCTCTGGGGTACCTGGAGGAGAACAGCTTTGAAAATGGTCTAGAAGCCCTATACTTTACCTACTCATATAATATTTTCTTCGTAAAAAATACTCTAGTAGAGCGTTTTTTTGGCGCAGAATTCTATGTTCTATTTTTTTGTTTTTCTAAACTCGTACATTTTGAGATATTATCAAGACTTGTGTTTTTTTTTATGTGGAAAATCGTATATGTTTTTAGATTATTGAAAAACATATAAAATCACCTTTAGTATGATATAGCACACTTGATATTTTATTTAAAGAATTTTCAAAATATTTGATGTTCTATTTGCAATTTCACACTATTTTAAGCTGGCCATGGATGGTAACTAAGCAATGCGCGTATTTTTTTTATATTGACAAAATGTTTTGAAATGTCAGTTCGAATTAATGTTACTGGTGTTTTTATTATCCGACAGAATTAAAAAATGTATGAAAACTATGAAAAATACGATATGTTTATAAAAACTGGTGAAAATGCGGAAGCTGCATGTAATATTTACTATGAGCGATATCCTGAAAAACAACAACCGTTCAGAGACGTTTGCATAAGGTTAAAGAAAAATTTAATAAATTTTGAATCTTTTCAAAAACCGAGACCTAAAAACTAGGTGGCTTAAAACAGAAACAAATATATCTATAAGCATTTAAGGAACTAGCTGATTTAGTTTAACTCATGATAAATTAAAAAAAATTGAATACAGTAAGAATTTTTACAGAATAAATCGTCTTAATTACCTTTATATTTGCTTATTTACTACCACACAGAGAAGAATCCGCATAGTAATATTTACACCTCACTGTTGGACGAAAATTGTAGTAAGAATTTTTACTATTGTGCGAAATTTTTAAACGTCGCTACAGTTTTGTATACCACAGTTACAAAAAAGCAATAAAATTGTTAGAAAATATTGTAACACAATCTTCTAGAAAATATTGTGAAATGTTTTACAGTATTTTACAACTAGTAAATATAATAAATTGCATATGATAGAGTGGGAAAAAGTTATAAACCAGAATTTTTATACTGGGAAACTTTATAGTACTCGAACACTAGTTCACGGATCAAATTAATAATTAATTAACTATAATTGCAATATTCTGATTTCCGCTAATGTTAAGAAGGACGTCGGTCTGCCAAGATCTTGGACATACCTCAAAATTTACGAATTGCTGTTTCTGAAGCAAAAAAGTTAATGTTAAGACGGGCATCGGCCTGTCGACATAGCAATAATAATTATATCCACCATGTGCCAACATCGCTCAAGATTTACGCATTGTCGTTAATGAAATCAACAAACAACCCTCAAACTAATAATATCTCGTTTATTTTAGAGATATTGCGAAAATTATGAAAATAATTGGTATAAAAAGCGATCATATTATTTTGTTATTTCACTTAAACAATAAGTACTCTTCAATTAACAAAGTGAATATTATTAAGAAATAAGGAATACGCTAACCACAATTATAGTAAATTTAATATAATTATTATGTTCAAATTACTTTTTTCCAAACCTAGCCCATACATTTGTAAACAGGTTCTGTGATCTAAACATTATTATTATGGCGAAGTTTTCTACCCATATAGCTACGTTCAATAGGTATATGTGATACAGCCATTGTTGTAAAGATGGCGCTTCTCCTGTTTCACTCAAACACGGTTATAAAAAGTTGATTTGGTGCATTTACCAGAAAAAACATCGTATACCGGCGAAGGAGAATTCGCAAACGTCACATACAGAGCAAAATAAATGAAGGGTGCACGGGAATAACGATCAAATCCCTTTTTTGTGAAAATGAGATAAGGGTGGCATTTTGTAGGAAATTCTGAGTATTATAATAATGCGCGTTCAAACTGTCTCAAAAATGGTCATAGTCCGTAGAAATCAAAGTTGCTATGATGTATTTTTGTTTTGAACCTTTAAGTCGCAAACTTTAAAATTCATTTATCTCTTAATGTATGAATACGGACTTTGATCGTTATTCCCGTGCACCCTTCAAATTAATGAGATCAAACTTCTCAGATTAAGGGGATCGTTTATTTCTTGATCCAACAGTCCAGCTTTACTGTACGTCAAAATTCTACTGAAAATTCACTATTGCATTTGCGGGAAGCAATATGCAATTTATGCTCCTTTTATGGGTAGGTTATGTCAAAAAATTGTGCAACAAAACTATACATTATACAGTAAGCAATTATTCACAACTAGGTATATTAATTATAGCAACAGCGCAGTTAATTTGTACGCAAAATCTTAATGTAGGTTCACTACACACAGATTTGTAATAGTAGCAAAAATGCTGTAAATATTTCGTTGATCATTAGTTGCAGCTATTACTACTGGCCTAAACGCACTATTTGCAACAAATGATCTGCACTTAATGCTGCTGTTATTACACAGAGATTTAAAATGATTGTCAATTCCGCTCCTATAGATAGTAACAGGGTGTAGGTATATGCCGCGTGTTTGTAATGAAGGTTTGAACTAAGTCAGTGTTGGAACATAAGAAAGTAAACGGATCTGTCATAAATAAGGAAAACGTAACCTATATTTGAATTTGCATTATATAAACGACTATGGATTGGTGTTTCTGCTTGTAAAAATGAAATGTAATTAATTTAACTTTACTAAATTATAATTTTACAATTCAGTACTAACTGGTGTTTAACTAAATTTATTTATTACTTTAAATTATAACATACAATTAGTATAATTATTAAGTGACAAAACTGCATCTCTCAGTTCTTCTATGGTATGCATGCGGTTTATATAGATCCTATTTTTTAGATAGCCGAACATGAAGTAATCTAATGGGGTTAGATCAGACGATCTTGGTGGCCATCTTTGTGCTCTAACGAACCTGTCAGCAAAAAACTGTTGAAGATATTGGCAGGTTTGTCGAGCAGTATGTGCTGGAGCATTATCGTGCTGAAAATAACCTGCTTCAAGCTCATTTTCTTGTAACTCTGCAATAAAAAATTCCAACATCTGTTGGTAACGTTGGGCTGTTACAGTTTCCTCGAAGAAAATTAGCCCTATTATTCGTTGCCTGGACATAGCTAACCAAACTTCAACTTTTATAGGATGCAATTGCGTTTCTCGAAATTTGTGTGGATTTTCGGCATACCAGATACGATAGTTTTGTGAATTGATGTAGCCTATTAGATAAAACCAGGCTTCATCCGAGGAAAATGATTTGTTTAGCAAGTCATCGTCCCTTAAATTGTTATTAAACCAATGACAATATTCCAATCGCCTATAGTGATCTAATGGTAATAATTCCTGTACTGTAGAAACTTTATAGGGATGAAAATGTAACCTTCTTTTAACAGCTCATTGCGCTGAAGTGTATGACAAGCCTATAAAATTATAAAATGTAATAAACTATTTCACTTAATGTTAATATTGATTTTTTTACCTGTTTGTTGAGCTATTACCACAGATAAATTCCCTTATTTTCTTACAGTATTCAGAAACACTATTGTTGGTAATATTAGATGTAAATATAAACGATTTGAAAAAAATTATAAGATAAATAATCGAAAGATACTACAACACGCACGCCAATGTCGCTAAATGTCAAGAAAATTCATTTAATGTATGAAATTTGTATGTAGCTAACTTCGCTCATTAGATTGGTAATAAGTATAGATAAATTTTTCCGGAAAACAGTTTTTTTCTTACGACAATCATTTTGAATCACATGGTATATACGATCTATCAACATAAATTGTGTAACAAAAGTGTGTATTTTGTTGCAAAAAATGCGATAACTAATTTTGTGAAAAATTTTAATACAAGTTGTGCTCGTCCCTATATGTTCAATAACTTGTTGTACAAAACTTTATAATTGTTTGAAAATTTACAACATTTTTCCTGTACATCCATGGCCATCTTAAAATAATGTAAAATTACAAACAGAAAATCAAATATTTCAAAAACTGTTTAAATAAAATATCAAGTGTGTTATATCATACTAAAGGTAATTTTATACGCTTTTCAATAATGTAAAATATATAGGGTGTTCCATATAAAAAAAAGAACAAAAGTCCTAATAATATCTGAAAATATACGAGTTGCAAAAAAAAAGAAATTAGAGCATAGAATTCTACGTCAAAAAAACGCCCTGATCAAGTTTTCAAATAAATCAAGCAATTTCAGAAATAAAAAAGTTACAAGGGTTTTTAAGAATTACATATTTCATGAAAACACTCTGTATCTCATCTTAAGGAAAATATGAAAATACGGAATTCCTTTTTAAAATCGTGCTCCAAAAGCTTAGGTCAGTTTTTGCGTAATTCGTTTAGAAATATGAGTTTTCTATTAAAACTATCGAATTTGCTGCATTCTGTACTTTACACAGATTTTTTTCTATAGATCGCTAATAGAAATATACAGATAAAAGAAGCCTATTTTTAAAATATTCAACAATCACCGACGCAAACGGACAAACCGACGCCAAAAATGCCCTTCTTCTTACACTTCTTCCGTATATGTCCCCATGCTACACATTACACAAACACACAATACAGAGTCGTACATGCATCCCCCCTCAAAAATTATATAAAAGCGGAGGTACACCAAAAACGAATTGTAGTTTGTAACGAGCGCGGGGTGCACAAAAGCGTATAAGTTTTAATCCGGCGATATTTGGTACCTAATATAACATAAGAACCGCTCGCTCCGTGGTTGATCATGAACGCGGCCCCGTTGTACTCGAGAAGCAACCTGATGCAGAGGCAGGACGCCCTGCACGTCCTGAAGAGGTACTCCAAGTTAGTGCGATGGAGCCAGGACGAGGAGGCGAAGATTTTAGACGTCGGCTGCGGAGATGGCAACGTTACAGTGGACATATTGCTCCCGTTTTTACCGGAAAACGTGCGCAAAGTGGTCGGTATGGATATTTCCGAAGAGATGTTAGATTTCGCGAAGAAATACCACTCGAATGGGGACAGGGTGAAGTACATCAAAGCGGATATAAGTGATAAAGATGCCGTGGAAGAGATCGATGAGACTTACGATCATATATTTTCGTTTTTCTGTTTGCATTGGGTGCAAAATCAGAGGTAAGCGCGATTTTTTTTTTTTGCTTTTTTCTGGTATTGTTTAGTGAATTTCTAATTTAAGCGTTTCAATCGCATGAATGTCACTTTTAGTTTCTTAAACCTCATCAACATCTTCATAAACATGCGTTGAATCAAGCATTTATTTGCAAGAATTTGGAATTTTTTTAGACTTAAAATATTTGCCACATCACCTCGACCATGCATGGTAAAAATGCAGAGCAATTTTTCCAAAACTTTCTCGCTTTGATTCTAATACGCACATTTATGCAGTGCAGACAAGGCTTCTCATAAAATTTATCTAAAGAAACCATCATAAGTTTTAGAATTTCCTTTATCTTGACCAAAATTAAACAATTAATTAGTTTTACATACAAATTTTTGGATGCACAATCAGATCATCGATTTCCAAAGGCATAACAACTATATAATAAATTGTTTTGAAATACACAGAGGAAATTTTAGATAAAATATAAAATATATTTTGAAATAGGGTGTTATATACAGGGTATTCCACGTAACTGGTTCATTAAAAGTTTATGATGTTCTATTATTTACTTATATTTGAGATTTTGGCACCAGTATCTGTTCGATTGGAACTATAAATGTGAAATACTTTAACCAAAATATCACTTCCGGTTGACCGGAAATGGATGTCAAATTTGTTATTTTAAATAGAATGATATAATTTTTTATTCATTTTTGGATTCTACAACTAAAAATACGTCAGTTTTCATTAGCTATTCCTATAGCTACATGTTGCCGTTTTTGAGTTATTTAAGTTTTTCTTTCTTTTTAGTGATAATCAATGCATCATTAAGAAATTAATATCTCGGTTAATACTGCAAGTAGAGACTCCAAATTTGCTATGTTGTGAATGTAGATATAACTCTAAGAAACGGTATACACACTTTACATTCTAACATACAGGGTGTTCAGAACTGAGGAACAAAGTGACATATTTTCAAATGCAGAAAACTTATTTTTTTTAAATAGAACAGTAGGAAGTAAATATCATCCCCTATCGCTTTATATCAGCATTCCCTATACCTATCTTTAATAGATTTTGAGATATGAGCGACTTTTTGTTAAACAGACTAAGTATTCTTTTTTTTAATAGAACACCCTGTATTTTAATTCGGAATTAAGAAGTAAATATCATCCCCTATCACTTTATATCAGCATTCCCTATACCTATCTTTAATAGATTTTGAGATATGAATGACTCTTTGTTAAACAGACTAAGTAGCCCTATCTTTGCGTGTTTGTAGCTGGCTCTGAATGGGATTAATGTCAAATTCATTGACTAACCAAAAGTGTTTATGTATATCATTGTAATTACACTTTCGTACAACGCAATATTAAATAAATGACTATTCGAACAGACATTCTTGTATGGTTATTCAAAAATAATACATGAATTTGACGTGAAGCCATTTCAGAGCCAGCTACAACATTTAAAGATAGGCTACTTAGTCTTTAACAAAAAGTCGCTCATATCTCAAAATCTATTAAAGATAGGTATAGGGAATGCTCATATAAAGCGATAGGGGATGATAGTTACTTCCTAATTCCGAATTAAAATATAGGGTGTTCTATTTAAAAAAAAAATGAGTTTTCTGCATTTGAAAATATGTCACTTTGTTCCTGCAGTTTGAATACCCTGTATGTTAGAATGTAAAGTGGCTTACCGTTTCTTTAGAGTAATATCTACATTCATAACATAGCAAATTTGGAGTCTCTACTTGCAGTATTAACCGAGGATATTAATTTCTCAATGATGCAATGGATTATGACTAAAAAAAAAGAAAAACTTAAATAACTCAAAAACGGCAACATGTAGCTATAGAAATAGCTAATGAAAACTGACGTATTTATAGTTGTAGAATCCAAAAATGAATAAAAATTATATCATTTCTATTTAAAATAACAAAGTTGACATCCATTTCCCGTCAACCGGAATGATATTTTGGTTAAGTATTTTGCATTTATGAGTTTCCAAATCGAACAGATACTGATGCCAAAATCTCAAATATAAGTAAATAATAGAACATCATAAAATTTTAATGAACCAGTTACGTGGAATAACCTGTATACTGCATTGAATATTTAACAATTTTTTACTAGAAAGATGGGACATTTGATTGAGTCTCTTTTATGTTTAAAAAGTATGTAATGCTGCTTCTTGTTTAGGAATGTCTTGACACTGTATGAGTTTTTTGGATGGTACAGTTTTTTTAACCAGTCATAAATTGTTTGTTTTTAAAAATTTTCGAACTACTTGAACATGACGTGTTTAGTTAACAGGCCATTCCACGTAAGTGGCTCATTAAAAGTTTATGATGTTCTATTATTAACTTATATTTGAGAATTTGGCACAATTATCCGTTCGATTAGAACTATAAATATAAAATACTTTGACCGGAAATGGATGTCAACTTTATTATTCTAAATAGAATGATCTAATTTTTTATTCATTTTTGGATTCTACAATCATAAATACGTCAGTTTTCATTAGCTATGCCTATAGCTACATGTTGCCGTTTTTGAGTTATTCAAGTTTTCCTTTTTTTATTAGTCGTAATCATGCATCATTTGAGAAATTAATATCTCGGTTAATACTGCAAGAGAGACTCCAAATTTGCTATGTTATGATGTAGATATAACTCTAAGAACGTACACACACTTTACATTCTAACATACAGGGTGTTCAAATTGAGGAACAAAGTAGAGTATTTAAAATGCAGAAAATCAATTTTTTTTAACAGAACATCCTGTATTTTAATTCAAAAGTAGGAAGAAAATATCATCCCCTATCACTTTACTATCAGCATTCCTATACCTATCTGTAATAGATTTGAGATATTGGCGACTTTTTGTTTAGCGACTAAGTAACCTATCTTTAATGTTGGACTGCTCTAATTGGATGAATGTCAAATCTTGGACTAACCATGAGGTTTGTGTATATCATCGTAATTACACTTTCGTACAACGCAATATTAATAGAAATGACTATTCGAACAGCGACAATTCTTGTATGGTTATTCAAAAATAATACATGAATTTACATTAATCCCATCCAGGGCCAGCTGCAAGCATTTAAAGATAGGGTTAGTTAATCAGTTTAACAATAATCGCTCAATATCTCAAAAACTAAAAAAATAGGTATAAGGGAATGCAGATATAAAATGATAGAGGATGATGTTACTTTCCTAATTTTGAATTAAAATCAGGTGTTCTATTAAAAATATATAGTTTTCTGCATTTGAAAATATGTCACCTTTTCAATCAGTTTTTGAACACCCTGTATGTTTAGAATGTAAAGTGTCGGTATAACACTTTACAATTCTAACATACAGGTTCAAAACTAGGAAACAAGTGACATAATTTTCAAAATGCAGAAAACTATATATTTTAAAATAGAAACCCTGTATTTTAAATTCTTAGATTATATCTACATTCATAACATAGCAACAGTTTGAGCTCTACTTTAGTTAATGCGAAGGTATAATTCTCATGATGCAATGAATACTAAAAAAAAAAGAAAAACTTATATAACTCAAAAACGGCAAACATGTAGTTAAGAATCCTAATAATACTGGATGTACTTATGGCCGTAGAATCAAAAATGAATAAAAAAATTAGATTCATTCATTTAAAATAACAAAGTTGCCATCCATTGTCCGGTCAACCGGAAGGATATTTTGTAAAGTATTCATTATTTAAAGTTCCGAATCGACAGATAATGGTCCAAAATCTCAAATAATAAGTTAATAATAGAACATCAATAACTTTTATGAACACCTTATACAAGGCCGTCTAATAAAGTAGTCTTCGAAATTTTTAAAAAAGACATTATGATGGTTTAAAAAAACCATTCCATTCAAAAAACTCTTCCACAGTGTCAAGACAACAACAACATGAACATAAAAGAGATTCAGTCAAATTTCCCATCTTTCTAATAAACAATGTTAAATATTCAATGCACTATATGCTTTTAAAAAGATTTCCAGAACTTGTTCAAAATTCATTAAAACATGTTTCGCAGTAACTCCAAAAAAAAAAAAATCGCTAGAATAAATAATATTAAACGGCCTTTACCTAATTCCTTCCTTGACAAAAAAGAAGTTCGTAATCATCCATTATTTACATTCATAACCAAAACAAAATAGTTTGTACGCTTATGATAAGCATCCTTACGTTCTACGTCAATGTTCACATCAGTCCAAACTAATTCTCTAAACTTGATGCCATAGAATTACACAAACATTGTTTATTATTTTGACAAATATTGCAATCAAACAGCGCTATTACATTATATATTTTTGTTTTACCATTGCTGTAACTACACATACCTAATGTGGATCATCTAGCGCTGGTAATCTCATACAGGAAATACTTTTTTTTCGTCTGAGATAACCCAGCTAACATAAAAATCAAAACATTGTCGTAGGATACAGCGTAAATTAAGTAATTGCTGCTTACGAAATCGAATGTGTGAAATCCGCCTCTCGGAAGGAAAATGTTGAGAAATGATTAAACTGGATGTGTATTCGTGCGTCGCTAGATGGCGCTTGTTAAAGCCTTTCGACTCCGGTTGACCGGCTTAGACCGGGTGAATCAAGATAGCGTGGCGGATGTAAAACTTTCACCTCACTGTACTGTATAGTGGAAAATAGGAACTTAAATATACATTTATTTATCGACTATAAGGTAATAATTAAATATGTGTCAAATCAATCTTTAGATATGTAACATTATGTTACAAACAACGTCATTTTTACACATAAAGTAATGTATATTCTCTTTGAATTAAATTCATTGTTAAAGTACGAAAAATACCAAAGAAACTAAGAGTTTCAAACGAAATTTAAAATTACATTAAAGTGAAATTTGTTTTTCTTGCTATAGTTCTTCTATCTTCAATAATTCTTTTGTTGCATTTAACATTTTATTAGGAAGAAGTGATTTGTTAGAAAAGAAATTGAGGAGTTTTGAGCATATTTCTTTGTTTTAAATATTTTATAAAAGGAATTTTGCTTTTCAATTAAGTTCAATTCAATTAAAGTTTGAAAATGTATATTTTTAAAAAAAATTCAGTCTAACGTCACAAACTTTCGCCAATAGAAATTAAAGATTCGTTGGGCAATAACAAATTTATTGCGGTTGACGTTCAGCTATTGTACAATATGTGTCTCCGCTGTCAGTTAATGTGTCAAATTTTCAATTGTGACATTCACTTTGAAAGACATCATCCCTAAAATCTAGATAAGCTGAAAAAATGTGCTAATAATATATCATCAATAATGGTAATTTTGGTCATAACTATTCAAATTCGAACAATATAATTCTTGGTACCCATCACCTACTGATTTTATAAAATTCTAACAATAATCTTGTAAACTTACTTTGGCATTTTTACAATCTATTTTCCTAATACTTAATAGTTGCCCAAGATATTGTAATAACCCAATTTTAAATAATCATACCAAAGTCACTTAATACTAACCAAAAACCATTAAATGATACCTGACATAATACACTAGGCGAACCAAATCGTTATCATTTTGAAATGATTTTATTCAGAATATGAAACCCAAGTTGATGTTTAGCATTCTCATTATAACACAAAAATGAAGTACACCCAGGTAACAGTGACTGAAGTGACGTTTAATAGACGCAATATCGCGTAATATTGACGTCATAACGTTATTTTCACACCATGTAACTGGCATAAGTCTTTTTTTTGTATAATTGTTAAGGATCGTCCTATTATTACATTTATCTGAAAATTACATTTATGTTTATTGTATGACCATTTCACTACGGATATAACCTGTAAGCTGAAACCGATCACATCATACTACACAGTGCAATGCTCCAAAAGAGTTTGGCCGCTGATACACATTATTTTTTGAGCCGACAAAAACTTAATTTGAGGTGGAACAGGATTGGAAAGGGAAAAGGAAAGAAAATAGACAAGGGAACAGCGAAAAGAGAATCGGAAATGCGAAGGAAAATCTAGTGGGAAAAAGTAACAAGGATAGAAATGGAAAAAAAAGAATAATGAAAGCATTGAAAGAGTATAAGAAAAGGAATGGAACAAGGAAAGGGAAAAGGAATAAAAATGGGGAAGGACTAATGAAAGAGGTTGGAAAAAGTAAAGGAAAAGGAATGGGAAACAAGGAAACAAGGGGAAAAGGGAATTGAAAATGGAAAAAGGGAATAGGAAAAGGAATAGGGAAAAGGAATAGGAAAAGGAATGGAAAAGGAATGGGAAAAGGAATGGGAAAGGGAATAGGAAAAGGAATGGGAAAAGGAATGGCAAAAAGAATAGGAAAAAGAACAGGAAAGGGAATAGGAAAAAGAATGGGAAAAGGAAAGGGAAAAAAGAGAGAAAAGGGAATAGGAAAAGGAATAGGAGAAAAGGAATAGGAAAAAGAAATGGGAAAAGGATAGAAAAGGAAGGAAAAGGGAATATGGAAAAGAATAGGGAAAAGGGAATAGGAAAGAATAGGGAAAAGGGAATAGAAAAAAGGTGAATAAGGGGAAAAGGGAATAGGGAAAAGGAATAGGGAAAAGGGAAACAGGAAAAGGGAATAGGGAAAGGGAATAGGGAAAAGGAGAATAAGGAAAGGAATAGGGAAAAGGGAATTAGGGAAAAGGAGAATAGGAAAAGGGAATAGGAAAAGGGAATAGGGAAAAGGAATAGGCGAAGAATAGGGAAAGCGGAATAGGAAAAGGAATAGAAAAGGAAATAGGAAAGGAATAGGAAAAGGGAATAGGAAAAAGGGATAGAAAAGTGGAATAGGAAAAGGAAATAGGAAAAGGAAATAGGAAAAAGGAAATAGGAAAAAGGAAATAGGAAAAAGGAAATAGGAAAAAGGAAATAGGAAAAAGGAAATAGGAAAAAGGAAATAGGAAATAAAAAAGAGGAAAGGGGAGAAGAAATAAGGAAGTGGGTAAACGGATAAGGCAGTAGAAATAACGAAAAAGAGGAAAAGGAATTGGGGAAAGAGGGAAAGCAGAAGGGAGTTAGAAAAGGAAAATGGAGAAATGGGGAAAATAAAAAAATAAGAGAAAAGGAAAAACTGGAGAATCAAATATTAAAAATTGTATTTATATTACAATCAAAGAAAACCACAGCTTCAAGCTCTTACTTCAAACGAAAGAAAACAAAAAAAAAAAGCAAAAGAAGAAATGTCAACAAGTTTGACATCTATAGCAACGAAAATTTAATGCATTTTAATTCTTTCTATTTCAAGGCAACCGAATTATTCGCAGAAAAAAAAAACACAAATTCTGAATTTTCTCAAACTTCCGTCGCCAAAAGTAAACAACTATTTAAATATAGAAAAAAAAAGTGAACGCCTTAGAAGATTAGAAAGTGCATTTTACCCATCTAAAACCACACCCAATTTATTTGTTTATTAATATGACGTAATAGGGCATCAACACTATTATCGAAATGATTTAGTTCGTTGAACTCTTCTCCTATCCTACAGCCGTGGACCGTAGGAACACTTTCATTGGTTTTCGGCCATCAGAAAACGCTAAGCCAAGGTCGGGACCTCCAAAGCGCACCTAGAACTCGGTATATTGGGCATTCGGGCCGGCGTGCATTTCCTAGATATTCATTAACTCATTTAAGAGAAAGGTTAACGAACCCCGAATGCGCACAAGAGAGAAGTGACCGAAACTGCCCTCGTAGAAAGAGCATTACATCATCGCTAACACTCTATTACCTACCGTTCGTAATGTGAAGATTTAATTGATAATACCGTTTTTTTTTTCGGATTTAGATGGTTGTTAAATCTTTTTTTCTTCTCTTTTGCAGAAAATGTGCGGAGAATCTTTACGACTTGCTGAAGCCGAATGGCGATATGCTGTTGACATTCTTGGCCAGCAATCCGATATTTGACGTCTATGAGAACTTGTCCAAGTATCCGAAATGGTCCGAGTACATGTGGGATGTTGACAAATATATTTCGCCCTATCACCATTGCAGAGAACCGGAAATCACCCTTTCCAAGACGTTGAAAGCAGCTGGATTCAAGTGGATACTTGCAAAACCATCGACAGAGTTTTTGTCTACCCCGATTTACTATTGTGGAGAAGTAGGTTTTATTGGGATTTTTATTTATACTTTCCTTGGACCGGTCCTATAAATACAGCGTAAAAAGATTCGGTAGATTCGTTAGCTTGTTAATATTATTTTTTTGACGAAAATCTTGAAGAAATTTAGCAATTTGTGATCTGAGAGTTTCAAAATTGATAAAACACAGCATTATTTGGTATTTAAATAAATAGTTACGCTTGTATTGTTTTGAAACAACCCTAACAGCCAGAAATATTACATAGATATTTTTAAAAATATATATAAAAATATTTTCGTAGAGGTTATTGAATATATTTTCATATTTTTTCTAAATATAAAAAATATTCATTAGAAATATTTATTCCACTTTTAAAATGAATGTAACGCTATATTTTTCTAAAAATATTGTAAATATTTAAATGAAATTGAGAGCTTTTATGCAAATCTATTTAATTTGTCAAAATGAACTAAAATTGTTCTTGCATATTTAGAATGTATAAAGTCGATAACGAAAAGTCAAACATACTAGAGTTGCTAAAAGGCAGAACTTGTTTTTCACACTCACCATACAAGATTAATAATCAATAATTCTGGCATCTTAAACATAAGAAGGTTTATCAAATTAAATCACTATTTTGTAATGGAAGTGTTCTAAATAAAAAAACAACCGTATTATTATCATTTAGTTGAAATAAGCCAAAAAAATGAAAAATACTCATTTTTAAGTCTAGCCTTGGCTGGTGCCAGTCACAACCCTATGGCTTTTTCATATCTTCGTAGTAGGGCGCTTCATCATGCGTTTCCTTGTGGCCTCTAAAACAATGCCAATTGTATTAGATCATACCATGAATAAAACATCGTACAACATTATCAACACCTACTAATACATTTGAAGCATTTACAATAATCTGGGAGTGGTAGCTACATTCTATACTTACGATACTTATTTTTACTTTTAGGTTTGTTCGTGGTGTTGCACCAATTAACTGATGCATATGTCTCTTTCTCAGATGCATAAAGAGTAAATCTTTAATCCTGTTTTAAGTAGAGTCCAGTGTGAAAGTGTAGCACCAGCGAACAAACCTTTTATTTCATAATATTTGAAAACATTCTCCGTACAAACAATAAAACAACACAACGTATTCTAACCTCTATTTGAGGTTATGACGCTTATCTACCGAGATGAATCTCTTAAGCAAATCAACTAGCAATTTATCTAGTAGATACAGTACATATATGATGCATAAAATTCCTACAATTATATTATTAAACGATTTCTGTACATAGCGATATTGAGCATTCTAATTATCTTATAAATGCATGTCAAGTTTTTGCTTACCTCGTATCACCACAAAAACTAAAACACACCCCGCAAACAATTAATTACACAGTTAACCCTAATCTGTCCTAATCTATACCATTATAAAATATAACATGTAACGGACAAACGAATGAAAACGTTGATGATACGCACGTGCGCGTATGCATTCTATGTACCTAATCCATAGACGCATAAACAATACTAAATAAATCTAATAACACCGGCACCGTAATGAATAGAGGTGTTGTGTTGACGTTCGCAACTTACAAATATTACAAATACAAAACGCAGATATATTAATAGTTACAGCGCTCAACTTAATACTAATAAATCATATTAGATATATATTATCTAATTTAATCTTTAAACTATCATTTTAAATAGGTACATACCTACTTAATATTATATGCATATTTTACCCATCTTATATATTCGTCCTACGAACCAAACGTACAAAAGCAAAAATTCAATCTTTTTATATATGAAATAAATATTACAGAAATAACAAAGCAAATATTCTCGCAGAGTTATGAAAAATATATTGAGAAAACATTGCAATAAAATATTATTAATGCTACATAACATAATATTTCTAAATGTTTTCCTAATATATTTTATGCATATTATATTAATATAACTAATATTCAAGAAAGATTTAATATTTTTTTAAATATTTATAAAATATGAAATAAATATAGTTGGTCACTGGGAAATCGTTTATTGCACGTTTTTACAACGATATATAATTACAATGCTTCAATTTTAAACAATCAGAGAAGGGGTTTTGGAGGCGCTCTTTCAAGGCCTGTAGTGCTGAGTTATTATTATTATTAGCGGTTCTTCTCAAAATAACAGTTGATTAGTGGAATATTTATAAAACTTATCAACATTGACGTTTCAATATGTCTTAGAAATGCATTTTAACATCTGTAGATAATCCTACTGACTGCGCCAATTATTAATCACAATATCCTATACCTATTCCTTTCATGCGAAAGTTACAAGCTACTTCCGAGGAATTTGAACACTAAAAACGAACATTTCTTTCTTCTTTCAGAAGCCATTGCTGCTGTGAGTCCCTTCCTAGCGCGCATACCCGAGCACTTAAGGAAAGAATACGAGGCAGATTTCTTAGAGGAAGTAAAACAGATGAATTGCCTCTCCAGAAACGAAAATACCAATGAGGACAACGTATTGACGCGCTATAAGTTATTCGTGGTGCACGCACACAAATAAATGAAAGAAAACTGTTCTTGAAGAAGCAGAATTAAATCAAACGTCATTATTTCCAAAGTATTAAAGAACCAGCTAGATTTTTTTTCTTTTTTTCGGGGCATTAGAAAGGAATACTAGGGATCTTCTCTTCTCCGCCTGTTTTTTCGTACAAACTCTACCCTAATAGCCAAATTTAAATTTCCCGCCACCATTCTTAGTAACTTCAACGTAAAGACATTAAAATAACTATCAATGAAGAACAAAGTAGTAGGTAATTTTATGTTTCGACGTTGAAGTTACTAAGAATAATTGCGGGAAATTTAAATTTGGTTGAGTAACGACTCGAATATACAAAAAAAAAAATGCGATGTGTGTTATTTATACTATTTTTTAATACTAATTTTTAATACTAATTGTTAGATGGCGTAAGCGTATCCAAGTACAAATTTTTAGTACGTACTATATTAATTTATAACTTGTAACTAACTTAATCTCAGGGTTTAGGAGCTTTATAAATCTTTCTAAGCTATAGCAATTTGTGATTTATGTGATTAATATACTTGTGTCTACTGTAATTATCTATACCTCATTTTCTCGTTATAAAATATATATTTTTTTATTTTAAGTCTAGATGTACCTGATGAAAATCATCATTATTTTTATAAAATAATAGATATAGAAATATAAAGAATAAAAATTAACATTAAGAAAAACTTTCTTTTGTAGAACTAATTATTTCTAAATTTAAAATTCCCGCCCACGTCAGGGTAACAGATAAGGGTTGACTTGAGTTGTAAATGCATAAAAAAGTACATAAAAAGAGCAGCGTATGTAAGATATTGAGAAAAGCAACATACGGCGCGCCAATAAATTGGAAATTGAAACAGAATGAGTTCAATTTTCACATTTCAACCCTATCAATTCGTTCATTGTAAAATAAGAAATTATGCATGTGAAACAGTCACAGAAAAAATCCTCTTTTTGTCATCTTTGTCAATTATTTATCATTAGTCTTTGCTTGATACAAAGAGCGTACCATGAGATATCAAAATGAAGTTGAAGTAAGTGTATGAGTCGTAACATTAATCGAACAAGGACACAGCTTACGTCATATCGCAAGATAATTTGATGTGAGCCATTCTGTCATGTGCTGGGTTTGAAATTGATAGTTGAAGACAGGAAGACATTTAAAAAATTAGCCAGGGTCTTAAACTGCGACCATGACTGAGCAAGATAGATATTTGTGCAAATGCCATCTACTGGTAGAGACTTGCAGAGTGAACTTATAAAAGCAATGGGAATTCAAATTTGCACAAAAACCGTGCGAGAACATGATCTTAGATCGAGGAGACCAGCTCGGAAATCACGGCTGATTTTAGTTCACCAAATTGTTCAACACTATGTAAATTGGGAAGTGTAGCAGTGGTCCTGAGTGTTTTCGGTTGACACGTTGTGATGGGCGTCTTCTAATTTGGGCGCGTACAGGAGAACACAATCGTGAAGGAATGGTTCAGGAAGTGAATAAGTTTGGAAGAGGATCTGGCATCGTGTAAGCTGGAATCTCACTTCATACTCGTACAGATTTTGTTTCTATGGCAGGGCAAATGAATGATATGCTACCTGCTAGAGCTTTTATAAGCCCTAGATTTCTGGTGCAGCATAATCATGGAAAACCACATGCAGCAGATCACACAACACAATTCCTGAAAGTACACCAAATTCTAGTTATGGACTAGCCACCTCTTAGCTCAAATCTAAATCCGGTCCAACATTTGTAGTACCAGCTAGATTAGAAGACCAAGAGTGGCTCCAGAAACTCAACAGCTTTTGGTGGCATTGTAAAAACGTATGCCTCAAAGGTGTGGGGCGGTCATTCAAGTTAGTCACAAAAGTATGTCACAGATAACAAAAAAAAAATTAAGTCAGGGTTGCTAATAGACGCACGACAAGTTTTTCACAAGGTTAACTCACACTCATCAGACATACAACAACTATGCTTACGAAAAGTTTGCGACAATTGATGCCCTCTAGAGACCTCTAAAATATTTTAATCCCTTTTAAATCACCTCCATTTTTTTTTTTTCTGAAAACCTGGTAGAATAAAATAAAAACATGAGAATGTCATATTTAATAAAAAAAGAACTAATTATATACAAATATTATATTTATAAAAAAAAAATGCTTTATTTTTCATATTTAACTGTGTTGTTTGTTGCCGGCATTTTCTGTAATAAAAAAAAGTGTCAGAAATGGAGAAAATAAGAGAAACACTTACCGATTTTCCAGAAGTCGACAAAACAGACGTGTGTCTAATTGCTATTTCCTCTATCTTCCTCACTACTAGAAAATATCCTCATATATGTACCACAGTTAATATATTATATTATTGTTGCTACAAAAAAAAAGTTTTATGGAGTTTTTATGCATTTTCATAATGATATGACTCACGTCTGCGTTTGATTTATTTATACACGATTAGATTAGGATCATGAACTCTAAGACATTTTGGGAGCAACAGCGCGTATCAAACAAAAAATGTAGAATTAGGTAGTGCGTACTACTGCCTGTAAGATATTTTAAACCGTTTTAAATTAACTAAAACTGAAACACACACGTGCCTACCCACTTGGCAAAATAACATGACTATAACGTCGTCTAAATGTTATCTTGTAACGCGAAATGTTACAAAAATATATACAATGTACCACATGCAGTAACATTTCTACGACTGTTTAATGTCCGCTAAGCGATTTACCAAAAAATATTTCCCATAAGTTAATACGAGGTCTTCGAGTAACATTACTTTAACATGACGATTAATGTTGAAGTATAGCTCTCTCCCTAACATTTATCATATGTTAAAGAGAAATATGATACAGTGTGGCATTAAATGTTTCTATCAATATATCACACTAATGTTCTATTAGGATCTTTTTATTTACTCCAAAAGTTCTTGCTGCATTATACAAGCAACATGCTGTTGAGGTTTATCGAGAGGTTATATGAATTAATATAAAACGGAATCTCAATCATCTTATTGAAATTCAATTTTAATATTATAATTCATGTTACACTCGATAGATCGGCCCCTCTGTTTATACGAATTTATCTTCACTTACTAAAATTACAATATTAACATTAATGCCAGAAAATATAATGGATAAGATATTTTTAAAATATAACATTATAAGTCTTTTTTTGTAGTTATTTTTGCAGATACATTAAAATGGGTCAATCATATATCATATAGTTCTATGTAAAAACTAAATAGTAATACTATGAATAATATTATAAATAGCTATTTAAGTAAACGAAAAACATATAATACTTTAATAAAGTAAAGCTGCTTACAGAAGACAATAAAGGCATTTATTGATTAAAAAAAAGTACATTAAACATTTTAATAAACTTCAGTATTGGAAACAGATTAGGGCACATAAATAACATGAATAGAATCTAAACAAAAACTCACAACACATAAGAAAACGCCCCGAATGCATTTAATTCCTTTGAACTTTGCCTGTTTTTCTATCAAATCTTTTGTTTTGCATAACGAAACCATTCCATGACAGTTATTTCGTATTCTGTATCTGTGAGTACAATATTTCTTCTAATTCTCTCTGAAATTAAAAAAAAAAGACACACCGTCAAAAATAGAGATCAGAAAAACTATTTTATTTATATAAATATTGAGGATAAAGCTGCATATTTTAATATATAACACGTTTATAATTATTGTAAAATTTGTATTTGATCAAGAATACTATCAATTCTAAGAATGACATTACGTGACATTGCTCATCCTTATAGCACAACAGGTAGGTTTTACTATAACATATATAGGTTATGACATACATACTACATATCTGTCTTAAAGATCTTACCTGATAATGTTGATTCATTATTGATGGGAATTTTTTCTCATCAAAACAATTGCGACGCACAATCCCAAGATGGTCCTATCCACGCCCTGTCCAGTCACAATTGCCGTATATTGTGAAAGAGGGGGTTCACAGATTCACGCCAACTCGTGTATGCCCGGTACGAAAAAACTTGTGATGGCAAGCGATACTAACTTTTAGGCCGTGTTCTCACCAAAAGCAACCAGCGACCGCAACGCAACAGCAACGACACTCGGCGTTAATGTTTAAATGCACGTGTTTCCACCTACTGAAACGCAACTCAACTGCAACGCAACCAGTTGCAAATTGGTTTCATTTAAACATTAGCGCCGAGTATCGTTGCTGTTGCGTTGCGATCGCCGGTTGCTTTTGATGAGAACACGGCCTTACAAGTGCGCAGTGCGCAACCACAACCCCACTAACATGATTATTATAGGCTACAAAAAATGTTAAAAAATTTCATCACCATTATTTACTTTATAGAGAAAATTTGCTGCATTAGTTTTGTGTTTTCAAAATTCTAAATTTGCAGAAACATATATACGTACCTATACCCTACACTTTATAAAATGTAAATATGTTAATGTTACAAGCGCAAATGTTGTAACATTCCTTGTAATGATTCGCCTTGTAAATATGGAAATGTTACAACTAAATATTACCTCAACATTTCTGACAACAAAGTCTTTGTTTTTGCAACATTGTTTTAAAATATTTTTTCCTGATTACATTGAAATGTTACTGTAATGGCCTGTAATATTTCTATCATTATTTAATGTTGCTGTAAAATTTCAGAAACATGTTTTTGTTTAACATCGCTGTCTAGTAAATAATGTAATATTACTGGGATATCTGCAACATTACTTGCCAAGTGGGTAACAAATGATAACGGTCGATGACAAGATGGGGGTAAAACTAAAACAAATCAATAGACTTAATCGATGAACGATTAAGGCCGAATTATGCCGGAAATACACGAGGCCGCCATAAATAATACAATAATCATGTTAGCGTTTTCAATGAGCAGATTCCGTAAATCTTGTTGCCGTAAATGATATTAATAACGTTGTCACAACATTTTACTGTCAAGTTTGTCGTCGACAATTCAAAGTCTAGCAAGTGGGCCACGTTGGGCGCCAACAGCATGCGTGAAAAACTGAAAAAATATTCTCTTTAAATGTGTTTATTTAAACGGAATTAAAGTAGCAAATTAGATGACTGCAAAATTTACTACAAAATTTAAAAGTACATAAGTATATGTATAATCTGTTCAAGATGCAACTGAGGGAAAAAAAAAACATTTAATGAAAGCGTTTTCTTTTTTCCGTAAAGTTGTCTCCCATTGAACTATATCTATGATAAATAAACGATATATGACCATTTCCAAGATTTCGTTGATTTCTTAAAACTATAAATCACATTATAACTATTATTCTTAATATATTGTAATTTACTGGTGCAGTTCGTTTGCATGTTTCTTGCCAAAAAATTACTAATTAGACATGTCATTTTGGAGTTCCCCGTATCCATTTGTTTTTCCCCAACGCATCCTTTTCCAGTGTTGCCAGTTCAATATCAATATTTTTAGTATCTGCATATAAAAATTCAGTAGAAATTAATAAATAAATTTTCCGACAAGCCAAGGAACAAATAAACAAGAACAGCTAGCTAACAAATTGTGACTGCGCGGAATCGCCACTTCTTCTGAGTTTATTCTAGCCAATAAGAAGCCAACCTAGTCAAAACAATTCTTGACAATTATTTGACAGTTTTCGAGATTTTTATAATCTATAAATCAAGCGAGTAATAGCTGCGAAAAGGAACATATCAACCTGAAAAAAAGCAAGTTATTCCATCTAAATTGAAGATTGGCAACCCTGCTAATAATATCGTACGGGTGCGAAAGCCAATCACAGTCCGTCACTGTCATATTCAATTCGACTTTGCGGTTTCTTTTCTATCAAATAAAACTACAATGCTTTTAATGAAAATAAAACGTTTATTGTTGTCGTACGGTTTATAAAACGTCGTTCTTGGACTTGGGTTGCCCGCAACACCGCCTGTATCATATGTCGTAAGCGTAATCGTCGTCGAATTCGTCCGGGGTGCAGAAGAAGAACTCGATCAAATTCAAAATCGGCCCCCTGCTGAACGGATTGAAGTATTTGCCGCGTTTGTCCCGCAGGTAGGAGTACTGTTTGTAATTGAACATCTCGTTGGTGGTCAGGTTCATGCACGCATGTAATACCTGCAAATCAATGCGTAAATTTTACAAAAACATCTCGACTAAACAGGGGCTTTATCAGAATACGGAGAGCTACATTTAGGAATGCGGTTAGATGAGGCATATTCTCATTGTTCACCTTTGTATTAATCTCAAATATTATAATATTTGTTCGCTATTTTCTTTGCATAATAAATTCAATATGCTTATATAAAGTAAAAATCCATTTTGGTAAGGAAAAGAATTTGAGCTTTGTCCCTATCCCTGTCTGGTTCAAACATATTCCGCCCATCGAAAGTAAGTAAATTATACTCACAAGAGAACTTCGCGAACTGTAAATCGGGGATTCTAATAAAATTTCACCAGTTTCTAGAACCCTATGGAGTGTTACTCAAAGACACTTTCTATTGCTGCGGAACTTCAACTTTAGGGGGTACAATTTGACTTTGAAATCCGCCCCAAATTTAGTTTATATAAAATAACTTTTAAACGGTGAGAGATAGAAAAAAGGTTCCAATGGAGTACTTGCAGCGATTATGTAGCCCTTTCAGTTGATATTGCTATTTATCTACAGGGCGTTACAGTAATTCTACTACGCTGTTGAATATACCCTGGGTTAGAATGACAAGACCATCTGTATGCCGCAAAGTTTTATGTCTTCATTATCCTGCTTTACTAGTAGATCATCCATGACCAAGTTCCATAACAAAGGAGATAAAACTCCGCCCTGCGGATGTCTTTCGACCCTCACTAGCAGTGTCTCTCCCATGATGGAATATAATATCAAAAAAATGGACAGAATAGAAAGTGGTTCTTTTAGACACATCCTATGATTAGATACATTTAAAAAGAAAGAAAATTTACAAGATGGATTGAATTATCATTATTATTTTTATTATAGTCTCGAGAAAGCGATATCTGTTTTACAGCTTGAGATCAAGTGACTTTTAAAAATTAAGCTCTTATTTTATGTTTAAAAATAATCAAGTGAATGTATAAATAACAAATCAAATTATATTAATTGCTGGGTTATTTCTATTAAATTTTATTTACTTTATTTGTATATAATTTATTTTTAAAATAGGAAATGTATTAGAAAACAAAAGAGTAATACTTCATAAGTTCATTACCTTAATTCAATAAATATTATTATTATAATTACCCACAGGTAAGAAACATCGTAAAATTCGTGTTCCTAAGAAAATCACACATATCCTGTAGACGACGACATTAAATATGTCGGCCAGTGTACAAAACGTGAAGATAAAAACTTGTATAAATAAAAATATACGTTATAAAAGAAAATTAGATTTGTAGAATCTCCTGAATTGAGTAACACTCTCTTTCCACTCTGTTATATAATAATAATAAAAATAATAATAATAAATTTATTCATCCTGAAGATCCCCCAGGATACAAGCGAGTCTATGGCCTTATGTAATTTCTTTTCTAGTAAGATGTTTGTGGCAGTAACCATTTCTAAGAAATAATTCTTTACTATAGTGAATATATGATACTGCTTATAGAATATACACAGACGCTAAGCTAAGAATGCCTTGTTGTTTAAATTGTGATCTGCCACTCTCACTATAATTTATGTTGCACAAAACTCTAATTGCCCTCTTTTGAAGCATGAATACCCTATCTGCTTCCGTCGATGTTTCCCAGACAAGTAGACCATATGATAAAAGAGAGTGAAAATGAGAAAAATATACTGTCTTTACAGTCACATGAGTCGCATGCTTGACTCTTCTAATGGCATATATGGCTGCTGAAAGTCTGCTGCATAACTTATCCACGTGGTAATGCCATTTTAAATTACTATCAATAGTGATGCCCATAAATTCCACGTTTTAGGATTCAACATTGCGAGTTCTAAAAGTAATTGAGTTGGTTTTGTCTTGGTTTAATTTTTAAACTATTTGATGTAAACCAATCCTCTGCATTTCTGATAGCTTTCTCGGAGTTTTCACGAAGACCGTGAGCATCTTCTGCCTGTACCGATAAACACAAATCTCAAGGGCATCAACATTACAAGGGATATCGTTTATATAAATTATAAAAAGCAGAGGTCCGAGGATCGATCCCTGAGGCACACCATACTCAACGCATTCAAGGTGAGAGCGTGAGTTATTCCAGTTTGTTCTTCCAAACAGGTAAGATTTGAACAAGTCAAGAGAGTTTCCCAGTATACCATAATACTGGAGCTTTTCCGATAGGATGCAATGATTGACCGAGTCGAAAGCTTTTGTTATAATAATAATAATAATAATTTTATTAGTCCATTTAGATCAAAAAGCATTGACATAGGACAAACCAAAGAAATGGGAGAAAATAAGAATACAACAAAAAAACAAGAAGCAAATATAAACAAATTCTTATGAAAAATAGAACATAACATAAACTGTGTTTTGAATTAATAGTAAAAGAAAAACGAAAAAATCTATTGAAAGTTATCATTAAGGTATTCGTTTACGGAGTAATACGCTTTCTGAATTAATAATAATTTTACTTTCTTGTTGAATAATCTAATGGAGTTGATGTTCTTTATATCTGCTGGAAGATGGTTGTATAGTACAATGCCTTTGTAAACTGGATTTGCTTCGAAGTAAACTAATCTATGCTTAGGAATTTGCAGGTCGTGGGTTAAATCTGGTATCATACGTGTGTATATCTTTCAGTTGTGTGAATTGTGCAATATGTTCTTTAATGTATACTATACATTTCAAAATATAAGTGGCGGGTATTGTGAGTAAGCGATGTTGTTGGAAAACGTGTTTGCAACTGTCTCTATAACGTAGTCCAAATATGCACCTAATGGCTCTCTTTTGTAAAACCAATATTCTTTGTGCTGCAGAGGCACTACCCCAACAAACAATGCCATATGTCGCTTTTGCCATGAAGTTGGCATGGTAAAATGTTAAACAGGTGCTAGCGTTTGCGATAGCTCTTAGTCTCCGCAGAGCGTAACAGGAACATGCAATTCCCTTGATGAGAGCATCTATGTGATTTTCCCAGTTTAGAGACTGATCCAGAGTAATACCAAGTAGTTTTGCCGACGTTGTTTCTTCAATAGATTTATCTGCCATTTTAACAAGTATGCTTTTGTTTATTCGGGTACTTGATGTTGAAAACTGTATTGTTTTTGTTTTAGCTGGATTCATAGAAAGGCCATTTTTAGAGAACCACTTGCCTATATCGTTTATTTGAATCGAGCAACTTTGGGACAATTCTGTTACATTTGACTGGCTATTGATAATAGTGATATCGTCCGCATACATTACAAGTTTACTATTTTCAGTGTTCAACTTGAGGTCGTTCATGTATATTGAGAACAATAGTGGACCTAATATAGAACCTTGAGCCACACCAGCGCGTAATCGGACTTTATTAGAATAAATCTGATCAAGTTTTACTACTTGCTGTCGGTTTGTAGTATAAGATAGTAACCAGTTCTTGCAGTTCCCTCTAATTCCAATGTCTTCTAATTTCTCTTCTAGTTTATTATGGTCTATGCTGTCAAATGCTTTAGTAAGATCTAGTAATGTAGTTAATACAATCTCTCCATTATCAATCCTCCTATATAATTCATTTAGAATGTCAGTAAGAGCCGTTATGGTCGAGAATCCCTTACGAAAGCCATGCTGTTGGAGGTTTATCAAGTCAAACTTGTTTAAGAAGGATATCAGTCTCTTTGCCATGATCTTTTCCATTATTTTTGATAGGATTGATTGAAGTGCAAAGGGCCTGTACTTACTTAGCTCCTCTATGTCACCCTTTTTGTGAACGGGAATCACTTTGTTAGTTTTTAAACAATTCGGAAAAACTCCTGTCAAAAAAGATTCATTTATAACGTGTGCGAGTGGTGATGAGATGTAATGTATACAACATTTAATTACATTTGTAGGAATTTCATCATAGCCTGCCGTTTTCGAGTTATTTAATTCTGATACAGTGTTTATTATTTCATTTTCAAGAACGGGTTCCAAATATATAGTGTGATTACACGTTAAATCCAGAAGCGTTCCTTACGCCCAGGCATCTGAATCAAGACCATTATTAATATGTTGAACCGTTTGTGAGATCCCAGTAACTGTCGAACATCCATTCCTGTATCCATGCTGATTAGAGAAAAATTATTTCTTGTGTTCGAAGCAGTTGGTCAGCCTGGATGCAATTGCTTGTTCAAACACTTTGGACATAGTTGGCAAGATACTAATAGAGCAACGGTTTTCACATTTATTTTTATCACCACTCTCGAATATAGGAATGAATGAGGAAAATGATTTTGAATTATCCAAACCATAATTGTGTAGAAGTTTAGAGTAAGCAAGACTTGTACGTGCTCGTATAGCTGCTATATCTTTGCCCATTTCGTAAAATATTTGGTTAAAACATCTGCGGACAAGAAAGAACTGGCCTTCGGGTTTTATCTCGTTGTTGATTGATGATGACGATCCACTTTAGTCATACTACTTACTGGATTTCTCTATGAATGTAGTATTATGTGTTGTTGTTTCAAATTTGTCACTTTTGAGATGTAGTCTTTTTTATGCTGCGATATATTTGGTAATTAGAACCATTTTTTGCTGTTTTTGTTACTATCGCCCAAGCATCTAATATGTTCTTTGGGAGAAGAATCTAATCATTTCTAATTCTTTGACGCTTTTATTTTTTATTGTTTATTTCAGGAAAACACACTCATAATGACAGCTGCTGAGCAGGGAAAGTGTCATAAAACTAAAAATCATCACCCAACCGTGACTCGATAATAAGTATTCACAAAAAGGGCTGAGAATATTGAAGCAAGTTTGGGATAACTTCAAATTTCTTTATGCTTTGCTTTTCGTTTGCTCCAAAGATTTGACTGACAATACTTACTGATGAACACGTCAAAATCCATCCCAAGACCGAAAACACGAACGCCTCCAGCAATCCCAAAACGTACATAACACCAAACCCTTCGATCGCTATACAATAGGTGGCGAAATATATTGTAAACGAACAATTGATGGCCACGCTCATCACGAACAGGAAGAACCAAGTGCGGTTCTTCAATCCCACGCAGTTGTAGATGAAGGGGCAGTGGTGGTCGAAATAGGAGACGCACCTATTGCATATTCTGCAATGTTTAGCTCGCAGCGGTCTCAAGCACCTGCAAGTATGGCAGAGACGGTTCAGAATTAAATTACGTTTCTTCCATTTATCGAAGTAGGGGATCTGTTTGATGGCGCGCGTATACGAATCGGTATTCGTCGGTATGTAACCCGGATTCTTCCGATTGGCTACCACCCAACAGACCCACATGACGATGTTCCAGTAGATGAAGCAGTAATGGGATCCGCGCAAGATGTTCCAAGTGATTGGAACGCACTGCCAAAATAGTAAGTGTGTTTTTTTATTCGCGTTAATTAAGCTATCAGAAAACGATCTTACCCTAATTATATACATAGGGTAGCCCCACAGCAGCACAGACACCATGAAGAATAGAAGTGGGGCTTTGGAATTGCCAGCTTTCCCAAACAAAAGTCCCCAGATCTCGCTGAGTGACGGGAACCAACTTGATCGCCTTTTCTTCTCAATTTGAAGCACCTGGACTATATCGCCGTGACGATGGCTCTGCGCCAGCATCAATGGGGTCTTATCATTCTTATCCAGCGGTTCCAAATCTAAATTATTCTGAAACAATCGGAATTTACGTGTTACACTGATAATGGTGACATAGCTGCTGGCTTTGCTTCTTGCTTCAAAGTGAAATATATGACAGGACACCAATATATAATGTAGTGAGTGATGAGGATATTACATCGGAAACTTTTGATGTAGGTGAGATAAGTTATAAGGAAATAAGACCATGAATAATGCAATTAAAATCAAAAGCTTCTCCTAGAATTGAAGGCATTCCGAACTATGTATATAAGACCTGTGTTGACTTTTTAATTGCTCCAGTGAAACATAACTTTAATTTACCCTTGCGAAGTAACCCTTTTCCTGATGAATGGAATGAATTGGCAAAGATCATGTGGTGACTGATTAGCGACCAGTCTCCATATTGCATGCTGTTACGATTTTTTTTTTTTAATATATGATCAACTTAAATTTAAATTAACAGATTGTCAACATGGATTTTATAAAGGAAGATCAACTGAGACAAATCTCTTAGTGTTTTCACATGATGTGTCATCAGTAATGGAGAACAGATCGCAATTAAATGCTATTTATGTAAGAATTAGAAATTCCAGCCTGTATAATACAAAGTATTTAAATTTATTTTATTAATACGTTAATGATAGGTACTGCGGCATTTGTTGAAGCAGCGTCTACTTGACTGACGGAGGAAAACACTGTTGGAAAGCATCTTTGGCTACTTCTAAAACCAAACGCTACTGAACAAAAAGATTGTTTTCCAACAGTGGCTCGGCGGTCAAAAGAACAGGAGGGGTTATCTGTGAAATGGGATTTGGTTTTGTCATGAATGAATTTGGGCTGACCATCCCCTAAAAGTTTCCAGATAAGAAAACCCGTTTCGTTACATTTATATTGGTTTTAATAAGGTCTTTGATAAAATAAATCACCAAATTCTCTTATTTAAACTATAGTCTATTTTTAAAGTGGAGCGAAGAATTTCTGAACATACCCCAGGCCCAAATCACACTCACGAAAATCTTGAAAACAAATTACGAGTATATCTGTTAACTATTGCCGTAGAGCTCTGAAAAGAACTGGTAGAGTATATAATGAAATAACGGAAAAACAATAGAAACAACAACAAGGCTTAACCACAAACAATGTCAGTTGACGGAATCTGAGCAAGTTTGATACAATGTTATTTGGCCTTGCTTTCAACCAATGAGAATTCACTGTCCATGTGGTCTGTTCAGAAATTCGTCGCTCTACTTTAAAAATAAACTATAGATAGAATGGGTTTTTCTTGTAACATGATTATTTTTATTTTCATTTCTACTTGTGACAAATTTTGTTTTATAAGAACACACAATCAGAACCTTTTCTAGTAACATCCGGAGTACCTCAAGGTGGTAATTTAGAGCCTCTATTATTCACTCTGCTTGTAAATAATCTACCGGAGATTTTTAAAATAACTAAATGCCTTCTATACGCAGATGTCTGCAAGATTTATGCTAAAGTTAACGCCCTCATTGATCCACTGGATTTACAATATGATTTAAGTTGATCATTTGTTTGGTGTCAAATCAATAAATTGAGTCATAATATAGAGAAATGTGCTGTTATGAGTTTCACGGGGAAGAAAATTCCTTGCATCTTTAATTACATATTAAACAAAATAGATCTCGGACGTAAAAAAAATGCATTAGAGATTTAGGTATGATTTTTGAATCAACATTTTACAACTTAAAAACAATGAAAGCTTTCAGAAATTTAGGTTTTATAAGAAAGAACACTTCACATTTTTATATTTTAATTCCATAGTGAGATCGAAGCTGGAATTTGTATCGTCAGATTTGGAAAATTTTTCAGAAACTCAAAATGTTTGCGCGTCCGCGTCTTAAATATGGACAAGAAAATTTGATAGAAACATATTTAGTTAAGAACGATTGGATTTGCGGTTACGACCAAAAGCAAACTGTTTTTTTTTTTGTTTTCCTTGCGTTTTATTCGGAGGAGAATTAACAATGGCAATGGTCCAAGTATCGATCCTTCGAGAACCCCGTACTTGATCCCTACAACATCAGATTTCAAGTTATTCCATTCGGTAAGTTGTGTTCTGTTATTAAGATATGATTTTATAAGAAGCAGAGGTGTTCCTCTGACACCGTAGAACTCCAACTTGTTTAATAAGATGTCGCAAAAAAAAATAAACTCCACTTTGCCATATCGTTAAATCGCGATTGTAATAATGGCCCTTAGCAATAAACTTTTTTCTAGAGAGATATGGAAGTATCAAGTTATCTTTAGCAAGATTTTTCGGTTTTTTTTTTTCTTTTTCTTGCCGGACAATCTATTTCTGTTGGCCTTCGTCAAGTCCCTTAACATTTACCATTATTTATATTAATTATATTAAAAACATTTGTACTAACATATATCTTGCAATAATAGAAATATTTTTTTGTTGTTATGCTTTCTTCCAGTTTTTAAATAAAGCATTTATAGTTAAAATTATAATAATACATAATTATTAGGTTTGTAATTTATTAAAGAAACAAATAAGAGCATCTTACCTTTTCGCATAGTAATTTAACGCAAATCACACTGCCAGAAATGCATGCCAAATGCAACGGCGTCGATCCAAAATAATCTGGAGCGGACAAATCAGCTCCAGAATACATCAACAGTTTCATGACATCGACATGGCCCTTATATGCCGCCCAATGCAGGGCTGTATCTCCATTTATGTCGACTAAATTGTTCAAAGCGCCCATTCCCAGTAGAAACGCCGCTGTCGCTGTACGTCCGAACATACAAGCCGTCATCAGCGGTGTCAAGCCCTTAAAATCGGCGGCATTGACGGCAACGCCGGCTTGTAGAAGCACCTGGACTACGGCTGAATGTCCTTTACGACATGCCCAGTGTATTGGACGAGGTCCTTGCGTTCCCAGGCAAGACATGTCGACTGGAGCGTTCTTGTCCACTAGGTATCGCATGATTTCGACGTTGCCATCCAGGGCGGCCCAATGGGCTGGCGTGTAACCCCATTCGTCTCTCGCACGTAAGATTTGAATGCCGGATTTTTCGACTAGCTCTTCAACATCGCTCACCTCACTAGAAAAAAGGTTTTTAGGGGTCTTAATAAGGAATTTCAATTACTTTTGATAGCAATACAAATTAGAACACACTTATTGTTAGTCCACATATCAAGTGGCCGGTTTAAATGGGTTTCACTGTAACTTCAGTTTAGTTTAGTTTATTTATATCATCATTTCCAATTTATACATTGGTCAGTTTACAATAATATATTTTTTAAATAGATCTGAAAGAAAAAAATTGTATGAATCTGGAATATGTTTCGCAAAAGTAAAATTTTGATAAAATGTAAATCTGTTGTTTTCGACAGGTTTTTCTGTAGTCACAACTTATGCTACGATTTTAAATGACTGAAAATTGTCTTGTTAGAAAAGAGAATGTCAGTTTATTCTTTTTATATATATCCTTAATTATATCCCTTAAGTTTTGAAGAAGGTTTGAAATAGGTAACATGGCATAAGAACAGCAAAATATTACTAAAATGTGAAGTGATTGAATGAGTAAAACTTGAAACAAGGTCGTTTTCAATAGGTTTCACTAAGCACACATTGAAAATTTTCAGTGGTGCTAAAACAATTATCTGATTACGATAAGAAATCTTTTGTAATAAAAAATGGGTGAAAGCTTAACAAGGTATTAAGGGGTCGTTTTACAGTAGCCTGTAAATTACTTTTTTCATTAATAAGGAAACGTTTACCTAATGACAAATGAGAATTTTATCATATTCCCGTAATAAAAATTAAATGAAAGCTGAAACTAGGTAGTAAGTTGGTCGTTTTCAATAAGTTTCACTATAGTGTTTTGGCATCACCATTTTCCACAGATAAGGAACCAATCATCTAATTAGAGGTGAAAACTAGAAGGTAGGTTTGAATTATTTTTCATAATAAATATTAGTTAAAAGCTTAAAAAAGTAGGTGCTTGTTGTTAATAATTTTCTTTGTAAGCTTACATCCTATTAACATTTTTCAGTCATAAGTAATCAGTCAATGTAATCAAAAAGAAGACTTTTAAAGTGAATCTAAGTTATTTTTGTTTTTTTCAAAATAAAGGCTAGGCGAAAGCTTAAACAAGATATTCGATGGTCGTTTTCGATAGGTTTCACTGTAGTAATATCTGTAATTATAAATTAACATTGTTTTAGGCGACCTTGTCCAAAAATGCGTTTTGTCCTACTGCTTAAAAGCAACCGAAAACTTACCGCTTTTTGGCCGCTTACATTTGTAAAGAGGATTAAACGTCAAATTATATTAATGTCGAATGTTCAAAACCATCTATTTGTCATCCATTAGGAGCATTACAAAAGTCAGTACATTGATTATAACTATTATAGTATTATTTTATAGAGAAGATAAAATTCTGTGCATCACTGTCAAAAAGTGTTTTCTCTACTTTCTTAAAATCAGAGCAAGAGAAAGCCACTTTTTTGGCCTTGGTGCACAAAAAACTATTTCAGTGATATGAAAAGTAGTGTTTTAAAGTAAAAGAAAAATATAAAATTAATAATATGTAAGGAGTCAATTTTTGCAAGTTTCAGCGTGGAAAATTCTCACATTAACATTATCTAAAGGTACAAAACTGTTTATCACGTTAGAAAAAAAAAGTCTTGAAATGAATTTAGATTATTTTTCTAAATAAGAAATGGCTAAAAATTTGAAGAAGATATTGGGTGGTCATTTTCGATAGGTTGCACTATATAATCATACCATATTGATATTAACTTTTTTAGTGCTAAAAAAAAAACTTTTACCTATAATCAAAAAAGGATATCATAAAGTGAGTTTAGGTTAATTTTTACAATAAAAGATTGGTAAAGATTTAAACAATATCAGATAGTTGTTTTTAACAGTTTTCGCTGTAATCATAATATATAGTAAAACCTCTAAACAGCGCCCAAAAAAAAAATTACTGTCAACACTGTCGTTATATGACCGTTATTGAGAAAGATAAAGAAAAAACGTTTATTTTAGATATGTATTTGTTCGTTTCCGATAGTAGTTTTCTATCGATTTACAATAAATTATATTGCACATTTTCAATTAATGTTATCCCTTTAAAAACATTTTGTTTAAAAGAATATATTTCTTATATTCGTAAAACATTCAATAAATTCGTATATTATTCTTATATGCATCACCTTAAACAATTATTCCATAATTAATTAATCAATTCCAATCACCCGTTTTCGTATTACGAAGGGGACAACGTAAGGCTGATCCCATAATTTTATTTGCATTATACAATTATAAAAATGGTGCATATCAAAATTATGGTTTTTATAAATGGAACGTTGTATATTATTAAAATTTACATTTTAAAAAAATTGGTCAATACTTTTGAAGGTCAGCATGTAACAGCAGTGTACGACAATCCTTTGATAAGTTTAACTTCTATATTCAATATCTTTAACCATGAATTTGTACAAAATTGATCTCAACTACACCAATAACTTTAAAAGTTGTATAATGATTATAATTTGTACTAGTGAGTGAGCCTTAATTGCACACAGTTGCAATTCTTGAATTAAAGAGAATTACATCACAGCAGATAAACTATTCTTTTTATGATTTCGTATTTGATTAATAATTATTTTCACAGCTTTATAGTAAAAAAAATTATGTGATGTTTAAATGTGGCTACTTAGAATCATTTTCTCACTATACATCTTTCATTCATACACACATTTTCACAAAGTTATTTTATTTTATTCTACATTTATTTATATCCCAGTGAACCAAATTTAAATTGCCCGCAATTATTTTTAGTAACTTCAACATTAACGCATGAAATTATCTACGATTTTGTACTAGATTAATAGTTATTTGAATACCTTTAAGTTGAAGTTACTTAATATAATTGCGGGAAATTTGAATTTGGTTGAGTGAGATGTATCTATATTTTACTTTAAATTTATATACAATGTATGATATTTGATATAATGTATATTAATAGTGCAGATTGCATAATTAAATATTATTATTACTAATTAATATTAATCGGTAATGTCCAAAAATAGCCAAATGACAGATATCATTGGTATTTGCACTGTAAACATAATTTCTGCGTGAAATACGAAAGATGTCCTACATTTTTACTTGAGACACGCAATGATAAACGTTGCTAGTACTAAGTGAGTGTCAAGAAGGTTCATTTAATTGCGTAATTGATAACACGAGCGTAATTAATTATTTTCAACAAAACGCACTACATATTATCTTACTCAAAACAAACACATAAGACGGTATCAAAGGAAGCAATATCATCAACCTTCAAATGCATCGGGCACGGGTAGATAGAAAAAAAGAGACCTTGGATATCCGAAAATAAACGGAAAAAAAAATAATAATAAAAACGCGACGTTTTCTCACCCGGTTTTGACGACATCGAAGATGGCCCTATGTGGGGACTCGGTTACGTCATCCGCACCCACGGTCACATTCGCTTCCCTCTCGTTGACGGCGGTGGTCGGGTGTTCCGTGTCCGCCACCATGCTGCAGAATGTCTGGGGCTGCGCCCATACGCTGCGGGCGGAGCCCGGGCTCGGGTAAACCTTGCAGAGCGTTCTGACGACGTCGAAGGGGAGCCCGCGGGAAATTCACCCCTGAACAATCGATTCGCTGGGATGCGGTGATTTTTCTTGCGTCGCAGTTTATTCAAATTATCATCGGTTATTGCAGATATCGATTTTAAAAATGCTGCGCATGCGTTTCTGTTTGCACCAATTTTTCGCGCGATACCAAATAAGAAGATATTAATATATTTAATTCCAATAAATAAAACAGACAGATATTTTTATAAGAAACCATATATGATATATTAATTATTAATATTAGAACAGTTGCTCATTTTTATTATTTTGGAACTTGTCAAAAGTATAATTCTTTAAATCGCCGGTAGATGACACACTATAACAATAAGTTTATAGTGTTGCCAATATGAGAGATTTTTCCCTAAATGTGAGATATATTTTTAAAGTAAATATTGTTTTAGATAATATCATATGTAATATATGTTGTTCATAAATATATAAGTAATACATTTTTAGGAGATATTATTAAATTAACAATATTCCAGCAAGGGGAAAGTATTTGCTATCGGTTGGCGACATCGTTCAGTTCACGTTTGACACATATTGACGTATGGCGTAATATGTTTTGATTTTTACAGACGATATACAAAGCAATTTCCCCTTCAGATACAGATAAGAAGGGAGCTGTGTGTCGCACAAAGAGATTATTTAAGGTCAACCGTCTTATCTCCGTTCATCGTTATAATTATAATTATTAGAGAGAATGTGTCATCCGAATACATTCATCTGCAATCGGAATCGCATAAAATCCTCCTTACGCGATTTTAACGCATACATTCGCCTGCAAGTACGAACTATGTGAATACAGAAGACTGAATGCGCGACCATCCGAAAAAAACAATGGAATACTCGGTGAATACGCGCCCGCTCTTGCAGCAGGACAGCGACACTGAGAATGATGATATCGTGACACAAACCTATGAGGAGACGACGGCAGTGAAAGAAACCAAGCCACTATTTAGACCACTCGAACCCAAGACAGTACAACATGGCTTATATAATATTCTATATAATGGGGATAACGACATTGCTCCCATGGAATTTCTTTATTACGGCAGACGATGTAAGTAGATATGATGCTTTTATTTTTAAAAAATTGACTAAAGTATAAGGAATCTAAGAGAAATTAGTTGTAAAGTGATGTAATCAGACACGTTTGGATGTTGTATTGTTTATTAAAAAGAAAGGTATTGCTATCAGTGTTAGATTTTAACTAATACTTCATTATTTTTCTTCTAATTTTTGTATGGTAAAATTTTTTTACGGAATAATTGAAATTTTCAAATTGGTGGTGTTTATTTTACTACCATAACTCATATTTCCTTTATTTTTGTGGCAAGGATTTCTTATTTTTCCCAGTATATTACTTCGGTTTTAGTATAATTATGTTGTAATAAACAAAAAGAGGATAATATTATGAAGATTTTGCATTTGAAACTGTTTATTAGTGATGGGCATTATCACATGATGGAGAAGGAATCATCGTTATCAATAATCATTTGATTATTGACAATCATTCCGAATTCGATTGTGATGTTTTGATTTTGAATGATCATTTGAACTATGAATAATCATTAGACTATGAATGATAATTCAATTATAAAGGACATGGAAAATGGACATAACCTAAAAAAAAAACTCCTAATTAGAAATAATCCAGTAGGAGACAAAAAGTGACCTAAAAGAATGGATTATATTTATTTTGTCAGGAACCACCCACGCAGATAATGTTTAAACACTTACTTTGCCCAGCCATCTATGCACCTTTTCATTAACTATGCAGGTAATAATTGCATTACTTTACTGAGGTAAGAGAAAATCATGGGAATCAAACACACTCATTCTTTCAAAAAACAATGATATAATCACCTTACATCTAACGAAAAAATCGTAAATTTCGTTAGGAACATGAATATTATTAGATTGCCACAAATGTTAAAAAAAATAACAGATAATCACCATCGACTATTACTACAATGTACTACGAACCTATTCTTTTAGGTTAGAAGAAGAATATAACGCGTAAGTTAACGAAAAAGTTTTTTTTCTTCGTTTATCCCCTTAACAGTTACCTACTTGAAAGTTGAAAGATATAGTGACTTTACTTGACTTCATTTTTTTTTTTAGATTCAATTTTTATGACACTATAAACATAGAAATGCAATAATTTTTTTAGGCCTAAAAATTAATATTTTCCGACAATTACGAACAGAGTATCAAATACGACAGCCAGAGGACATCCTATTGCTTTAAATTGATATGCAAGTTATAGATTTTCGATACAGAGCCAGCTCAAAGGACTGGCTCGACGCAGATTCTGTGTTACCAAGAGAATTCTTTTTATGTAATACTCTGTTTGTCTATATCTACAATAGTTGTGTGTTTTTGTTTGTATATTTTTTATCTCGTTTTCTTAGGGAAAATTCGTACTTTATCGTTGCATAGTGTAACGTTTGTGGGGTCAAACTATTAATACAGGCCATATATACCGTGAGATCGAATAAGACTGTCGTGATCCTACTCCACTTTCCACGAAGATTATATCAATATTTACATCCACAGTTTCGAATGAAGTTAGTTAATAAAACAGAGTAAAGTGCGGTCATTGTACGGTTTTTGCCTAATTGCGCGTATGCAACTTAATATACACTAATGTCAACCCGGACAACGAGTGTAGTGCACCAAAATTGCATCTAAGGTATGAGTCATTCAACTAACTCCCGCGCAAAAATAACGTAATAAACATTTTTCAAAACAGTATATTTCTGATAACAAATACAACCAGGTTTAATTAAAGTATAGAAGGTTTAAACAATATATATTGTAAAAATACACATTTATGTCATATCTTAACTTATATCAGACATTCTTCATAATTTATACGAGGTACTGAATGGACAATAATGGATGAATGCTTTTCATAGCCATACGGTCTACAACAAAATATAATATAAATTAAAAAATTGAGAACATGCTTCTTTAACATAATTTACCCTTTAACATACCTTGCACTATGTAGAACATATGTCAAATTTGACAGCAAAATACGAGGCAACGCTCTA